>QFAX02000011.1:0-223882 GCA_003412495.2 Echium plantagineum | reverse complement strand
CTACGCTGCTCTCGAGCACATAAACACGAATCGGAACAGAAGCAATAGGCGCAAGCGCAACTAGCCATGCACATGGAAGGCAAAGTGGAGGCTTGGAGCGTGCAGATATAAACGTCTTCCGACAACAATAAACTCACATCCTAGTAGACGACGCATTTATTACCATAATCTCAATGAATGTATTTCTATTCTTGATTCTGACATCTACTTATGTTTTTTAAATCCTCTGCAACATACATTAAACTCATCCAAAACATCTCGTGAAATACTCCCAATTATTTCATTCTTTGGCTCCTCACCTCAAAGTTTTTGTTAAGAGGCCTATTTGTTCTCCCTCAGAAAGCAAAAGATACTCGTGATTGAAGAGCTCTTAAACTTCACGAGTTTCATCTTCTGTTTCAAAAACCCAGACATGGATCCTAAACCCTGTTTCGGGTCCTCCTCGACGCCTTCAAATACCCTGTATTCGCATCCCCGGAACATCAATCACATCCAGAATATTGAGAGCTTGAAAGTTCTTGAATGGAGTCTAAATGGATATTCTTGTTTTCCAGCCTGTTTGTTTCATTTTTTTCAATACAGGCTCATGCATTACAAACTTATATAGTTCAGCTGCACCCGAATGGAATGGCGAAATCCGCTTTCAGCTCAAAGCTTGAATGGCACCTTTTGTTTCTTGAGAAAGTCGTTTCCTCGGAAGTAGACACCTCGTCTCGCTTTCTTTATTCGTATCACTCTGCCATGGAAGGTTTTGCTGCTCGGCTGACAACGGACGAGGTTCAAGCGTTGAAAAGGTACCCTGATGTGATAGCAGTGAGACCAGATAGGAGGTATGAAGTTCACACCACTTACTCCTACAAGTTTCTTGGATTGAGTACTACTAATGGAGGTGCATGGTTGAAGTCCGGGTTTGGAAAAGGATCGATAATCGGGGTCCTTGACACTGGAGTTTGGCCGGAGAGTCCTAGCTTCAGTGACGTCGGGATGCCTCCAGTTCCGAAGAAATGGAAAGGGATTTGTCAAGAAGGGGAGTACTTTAATTCGTCAAACTGCAATAGGAAACTGATCGGTGCCAGATTCTATAGTAAAGGCCATCTTGTGGCTTCTCCATCAGAATCACCGGATAGTATGAATGAGTATCTGTCCCCCCGGGATTCTCATGGTCATGGTAGTCATACGGCGTCCACTGCTGGTGGAGCTACCGTCCCTATGGCCAGTGTACAAGGATATGCAGCAGGGGTGGCACGAGGGATGGCACCTGGTGCCCACATTGCCGCATACAAAGTTTGCTGGTATAACGGCTGCTACAGCTCAGATATATTAGCAGCAATGGATGCAGCCATCAGAGATGGCGTAGACGTACTATCTCTTTCATTAGGCGGCTTCCCTGTACCTCTTTATGAAGATAACATTGCAGTCGGTAGTTTTAGAGCAGTGGAGCATGGCATATCAGTCATATGTGCTGCAGGAAATAACGGTAAGATCGAAAGCTCTGTTGCCAATGTAGCTCCTTGGATTGCTACTGTTGGAGCTAGCACACTTGACAGGACGTTTCCTGCTGTGGTTCGTCTGAATAATGGGAAAATCCTATATGGGGAATCGATGTACCCCGCAAAACGTCTTTTAAGTGCAGAGAAAGAGCTCGAGTTGGTTTACTTATCTGATGGAAACAAAGGAAGTGACTTCTGCTTGAAGGGATCTCTGCCAAGAGCAAAAGTCCGCGGGAAAATGGTGGTCTGTGACCGAGGCATCAATGGGAGAGCCGATAAAGGTCAGGCCGTGAAAGAAGCTGGGGGTGCTGCAATGATACTAACAAATACACCAATAAATTTGGAGGAAGATTCTGTAGACGTCCATGTTTTGCCAGCTACATTAGTTGGCTTTGATGAATCTATCCAACTCAAAAGCTACATAAACTCGACGAGAAGACCTAAAGCTCGAATCATTTTTGGCGGAACTGTGATTGGAAAATCAAGGGCACCAGCAGTAGCACAATTTTCATCAAGAGGGCCAAGTTTCACAGATCCTTCCATACTCAAACCTGACGTAATCGCTCCAGGAGTCAATATCATTGCTGCCTGGCCCCAAAATCTTGGGCCGACTGGCCTACCGGAAGATACTAGAAGGGTGAACTTCACAGTTATGTCAGGGACTTCCATGTCATGCCCCCATGTCAGTGGAATTGCAGCACTGATCCATTCGGCTTATCCGAAATGGTCACCAGCTGCCATAAAATCGGCACTTATGACGACTACTGACATAACTGATCATACGGGAAAGCCTATAATGGATGGAGACGAAACAGCTACACTCTTCGCAATGGGAGCAGGACATATAAATCCCTCAAAAGCCATCAATCCTGGATTAGTCTATGACATCCATCCAGACGATTATATCACTCATCTGTGCAGTCGTGGACTCACGAGATCAGAGATTTTCACAATCACTCATCGAAATGTTAGCTGCCATTACCTCTTACAGAGGAATAAAGGTTTCAGTCTGAATTACCCCTCTTTCTCGGTTATGTTCAGGACAGGAATGACAGGAAAATCCATCACAAGAACATTAACGAACGTGGGGAGCCCGAATTCTGTGTACTCAGTACTCGTGAAGGCTCCCGAGGGTGTCAAAATCAGAGTCAAACCACGACGTCTGGTTTTCAAACATACAAACCAAACTCGAAGTTTTCGAGTTTGGTTCGTATCAAGGAAGAGAAAGGGAACAGTAAGGATGCAACACGCCGAAGGGTACTTGACGTGGGTGAACACTCGGGATAATCTCTACAGGGTGAGGAGTCCTGTTTCAGTGACATGGACTTAAATACATGAATGATTAGACATATTTGAATGTTTACAATACTTAATGCAACAAATAGTTTACATAGTAGAAAATGTACTGATGTGAGGAACATCCTCTGATTCAGAGTCAAGTGTCTTTATCTTCTGATAAAGCTTCAATTATCATTGATATTTACCTACAAATATTTTTAAGTGTTTGTGTCCTTCAGAATCATTACCAATTTAGTACATTGACATCAAATCAACCAACTACACTATTATACTCCCTCCGTCCCTAAAAGATTGTCACATTTTGATTTTTGATGGTCAACAAAACACGATTTAAAACATAAATATCTATTATTCTACTTGCGCAAAAATTATAAAAAGTTAATATTTCAAAAATATATATTAAGACGAATCTAACAAGGTCCCACAAGACTATATTATTTATTTTCATTTAATGGGAATTCATAATCAAATTTTGTAATGTTTGACTAACAAAAGTCAAAATGTGACAATCTTTTAGGGACGGAGGGAGTATATGAAAACAGAAGGTATGTCAATAGTCTAATGCCTAAGCGGGGTATGAGTTTGGATGGTATGCAACATTATGTCATTATCATATAGTATGGAGATTCCGGTTACGAGTTTACATAAAAATATGAACTGCAAATACTATCTACTACATCACAATAGATAACATGTATGAGCAGTGTAATGAGACATTTTGATTTGTCTCACAATATCCAACAACCAACATATAGAATCATTCTTTTTTTTATATAAAGGGGAGGTTTTATCCTCCTCGGGCAGTACGACGCTAGCATGCAAACCATCGCAGTCAGGTAAATCGGCACCCTAAGTTTACCGACAGGCTCCCGTAACCCTGGGCCAGTGTCCCAGGTTTCGGTTCCTCTAAGTCATGAGGTTCCTCTTTGAACAATGCATCCATATATAATATATGTTGTTGTCGTGGATCGAACCCACACTGTTCTCTTAAGTATACCTTTCATCTGTTTCCTTGACTAGTTGAGAGATGGGAGAAGAGAAAACGACAATATGGACGTTGACTTTCATGAGAGAGGTGGGAGAAGAGAAAATGACAAATCAAGACGTTGACTTTCATGAGAATCTTTTCATAGATTCTTAAGAATCTAGTCATGAGTTGACTAATCATAACAAGCCCACCTAGCTACGTGTGGGCTTGTGGTTTTGCTCATAGGCAAGCCCAATAGTGTTAAGAAATTGGGCCTCAAAAGTCCACTTCCCGCCAGTTATGTTTTATGATGGTTTGTGAGTTGTGACTTTAGGTATTCATTCCTTAAAATTATTTAAATTTTAATGTTTTTAATTGCAAGTATTTTTAATATTATGTGATATTTGAATATTTGATGAAAACATGTTTTTATAGAACTATTATTAGTACGTAACATTAAACACCAGACAATTGTCTCAAGATTTGCTAGTTATTACATGAATTTCGAGTCAAGCTCCTCTCCAATTCCATTCCCTCATGTTCCCCCCATTTCCATCATTTTTTCACCAATTTTTATATTATCAAAGGTGTTGATGAAGAAAGTGCATGTAGAAGACAACAAATGCTTCCAAGTAGACATTTAATCAAGTAATTTGCTTCTAAGGTGAATATTTCATTCTAAGGTGAATTTATCGTCTTCTACATGCATGGCATGTATTTTTAAAATAGTGTTGATGGAATGTCTACTTAAAAGCATTTGTTGTCTTCTATATGGCTAGCTTTCTTCATCAACACCTTTGATAATATAAAAATTGATGAGAAAATGATGAAAATGAGAAGAACATAAGGGAACATGAGAGAATAAAATTGGAGAAGAGCCAGAAATTAAAGAGTTGATTATAATGTCTTTTAAGTTCAGAAAAATATATCATTAATATTTAGTTCGATTTTTCTCTAATTATTTTTCTAGTAACTCTACTTTGTGTTTCGCTTATGATGGCTCATCTTATATATTTTGGTAGAAATAAAGCAATGAATAAACACTTTTTCATTTATATCTGCATTTTATATTATATATCTATATAAAAAACACATAGTTTAATGTTACTATATTAATTTTGACTCAAATGGAAATTATTCAACTCTTGTAGTATTTGTATTGGATAATTATTTTACTATTCAACCAACAACGTAACATAAATGAGCAATCTAGTTAATAGTACTACTAAGTACTAACTCATGAGATCAAATTCAATCATTATGGACTCAACTAATCCTTTAATATATTATTATTAACACCACTAAACACGTATTAACACAACTAAGCAAGAAATAAAAGTCCCACCCCAAAACGTCATTTAAGACAAAGAGATGCTCATCACCTCCATTTGTGGGCCCACACTCATGCATGTGCCACATGCTAATCACCACTAATATATACTAACATTATAATTTCAAAATTATTTTAATCCTCTCTTAATCCACCATTCCACCCCCCACTTTATCGACCACGAATAATTTGGTGGCGTCGAACCCAAACTTTCAACTAAGATATACTGGATTTAAATTTTATAGGATATAATTTATTTTATATTTTATTTTAATTATTTATTAGTAACATATACTCTAACAATTTATTAATTATAAATTTATGTATTTTTTGTTTGTAAATTATAAAATTGTTGTATCCATGTTTTCACTACAAATTTTTTGTTTAAACAAAACACCTCCACTTTGAACTTTATATAAAAAATTGTCCACTATTTATTTGCTCAATCATTCAAGAGGGATGTTTTTGGCATAAACCCATGTGAAAGGAAACTCCCTATCTACCCTCATGAATTCCTAATCATCCACTTTTTAAAAAAATATAAATCAATAAAATTATATAAAGATAAATTAATATAATTAACCCTTTTTTATGTTGTCTTATACATATTATCTCTCTAATAATAAGGGGGCAGAAGGAAGCTGCTATTTATCTCAACTCACATGGCTTCCATACAATTTACTAACACATTCATCACTCTATTTTTATATGATAGCTACTTCACATGAATGCATGTGAATTTCGACTGTTTTTTGTATTATTATTTTTTTTCTTCACTCCATGATTGGTTTACCCATGTTTCAGTATCTCATTTATTATTTACCCAGGTGGCAAAACTAATTATACTTTATTTTAACAAAAGTATAATTTAAAGATTTCATAATAATGGCCTAATAAGCACAATAGTGTTGTCTAGGATTTCATAATAGTAACCAAATAAACAGTCATCCTAATGGTCCCTATATACCTTTGTTTTGGAATAAACGAGAAGGTAAATCACGAGACGTGTTCGGCACAAATTGTATATTAGGCAAACAGAACAGAAAGAAATGGCTCCATATCTCTGCATTCACATGGTGCAGAAACCAGTCCCAGATAGTATTTAATAGTTTAGTATATCTGGTACAGACATTTACAATAAACTTATTCAACATGCTACTCTATAACCTCATCTATATTGCCCAAATATATTATTTTCTTAGTTACTGTTTGTGGTGTGAATTCATAGTCTGCTTGTGTTATTTTAGTCAAGTACCCCACCTTAATAAATAGTAATCTTCACTCACAATTCATGAATCTTTGTCATCTATCTTTCTGTTAAAGGGAACTAATTATTAGTTAATGTTACTCCAACAAAGGGACTTTTCAGAAAAACGATTACACCGTCATCCTAACGTCCGCCACGCACCCCTTCACTCGAATA
Organism: Echium plantagineum; assembly: GCA_003412495.2. Classification (NCBI taxonomy): domain Eukaryota; kingdom Viridiplantae; phylum Streptophyta; class Magnoliopsida; order Boraginales; family Boraginaceae; genus Echium; species Echium plantagineum. Next base: position 217,373 of record QFAX02000011.1, on the reverse strand, counting down.
TCAGAAGAAGGAGATAAATCGTATGCTTCAACTGATCAGACAGTAAACTATGTCATTTAAATAAAAAACGAAAGACGTACAAACTACAAATCACTACAATATAGGCATCTCTTTCCCTTTTCACAAAAGAAAAAATCAAGAAAACCATATTTCCTATGTTTCCTTGAAGGGTTAACCATCCACATGATTGTATTATAATTTCATCATCATATTTTGGATATTATACACTTAAGTGTTACTATACAAATCTAGTACTAAATGTCTGAAGAAGCAGTTTAACAGTAATAATCATGAAGTTTGCAAAATAATAGTGTAATAATCATGAAGTATGCAAAAGTAATAATTAAACAGTAGTAACTTAGTAGAACATGAGCAATAAACAAACACATTCTGTCCAGGTTTATTGTCGGAGCGACTTTCAATCAAATCCAAAACTTCCAGATATTACATCCTTCTTAAACAGCCTGTTTCAGAACCCAAGATCTGACAGAATACTATTATTTGATTAATGAATAAAAAGTAATTGATGGTCGAAGTTTGATAAGGAAAAGTTACGAGTTAAGACGTCGATGAAAATGAACGGGAGGGAGTAATATATTATATAATTTCTAACTAATAATTCACCAATCTTCTTTCCATTACCATGCATTCATGTATATATATCTTTCCTCACTGTCTTTCACTCTCCTAGTCTCCTTCTCTACCCCACCTGACCACCTTCATTCTTCAAGAAAATGGTGGAAAATTATTAATAAAACCAAACAGAACAACCCCACCAAATGATGAAGATGGTCAATATGAATTTCCCTCTCTTCAAATTATGCTTCTTCTACTACCTTTTCATGGTGTGTTGTTGTGTTCGAGGTTTTACGAAGGTGGTGGAGAAGGTCGAGTTCAAGAATGAAGCTTCAGTTTTAGTATCAATAAAAGATAAGCTTATTGATCCTTTAGATATGTTGAAAGATTGGAAATTTCAAGAAAAGGAGCTGAATAGTTCAGCTCATTGTAGCTGGACAGGAGTAAAATGCAACTCAAATGGAGTAGTTGAAAAGCTTGATCTTTCCAGGATGAATCTCTCTGGAATTGTATCAGAAGAATTTCAAGAACTCAGAAGTTTGAGTGATCTCAACTTGTGTTGCAATGGGTTCTCCTCTGCTTTGCCGAAATCTTTTTCGAATTTTGCTGCATTGGAGTCAATTGATGTGAGTCAGAACTCCTTTGTTGGAAGTTTTTCAACTGGGTTTGGATTTTCTGCAGGGCTGAGAATCTTGAATGCGTCGAGCAATAATTTCGTAGGGTCTCTCCCTGATGATATTGGAAATGCAACGATGCTCGAGGTACTTGATCTGAGAGGAAACTTTTTCGAAGGTTCCATTCCGAAATCTTATAAGAATTTGGTAAAGTTGAAGTTTCTTGGTCTGTCGGGAAATAATCTCACTGGAAGGATTCCAGGGGAGATCGGAGAGCTTTCTGCCCTGGAAACTATTGTGCTTGGATACAATGAATTCGAAGGTGGTATTCCTGATGAGATAGGAAATCTTTCCAATCTCAAGTACCTTGATCTTGCTATTGGCAATCTTGGAGGAAGGATTCCGGATTCGATAGGGAAGTTGCAGAAACTTGATACAGTTTTCTTGTACCAGAACAGTCTTGAAGGGCCAATACCATCCAGCATTGGTAACATGACATCAGTTCAACTGTTGGACTTGTCTGATAATATGTTGTCAGGATTTATTCCAGCTGAGATTGGCAACCTCAAAAACTTGCAGCTTCTGAATGTGATGCGTAATAACTTATCCGGTTCCATCCCAGATGGCATTGCAAATTTAACTCAGCTTTCAGTACTTGAGCTCTGGAATAACTCGTTTTCAGGTCACTTGCCCCGTGATCTTGGCAGGAACTCACCACTGCAGTTGTTGGATATCTCGTCCAATTCATTTTCTGGTCTAATTCCAGAAAGTCTTTGTGAAAAAGGTAACCTCACTAAGCTTATCCTGTTTAACAACGGTTTCACTGGTTCTATTCCGGGTGGCCTATCGACATGTATGTCCCTTGTTCGTGTTAGAATGCAGAATAATTTCCTCTCAGGAACAATCCCTTTAGGCTTTGGTAAACTTGGAAAACTTGAAAGACTGGAACTTGCCAATAACCATCTCACCGGCGAAATTCCTAATGATCTTGCTTCTTCTGCATCTCTTTCTTTCATAGATGTTTCAAAAAATCAGCTTCAATCGTCTCTTCCATCTTCCATCCTTTCCATTCCAAACCTGCAAAAATTTTTGGCCGCAGAGAATAACTTGCTAGGCGAAATTCCTGATCAGTTCCAGGATTGTCCATCACTAGCTGTTATAGATTTGTCTTCAAATCATATCACTGGTAGCATACCCAAGAGCCTTGCTTCATGTCAGAAATTGGTCAACTTGAATCTTAGAAGCAATCTATTAAGTGGGGAAATTCCTACAACAATTGCTATGATGCCTACATTGTCTGTTTTAGATCTTTCCAACAATACTCTGACTGGAGGAATACCTGAAAACTTCGGGAATTCTCCAGCACTGGAAACGCTCAATGTATCTTTCAACCGGTTGGAAGGTCGTGTTCCAGAAAATGGCATGCTAAGGACAATCAATCCAGATGATCTTATTGGAAATACTGGCCTTTGTGGAGGTGTGCTTCCTCCATGTTCTCACGATGCAGCCTACCCGACAAAAGAGAAGAGCTTGCACAAACATATCATTGCTGGATGGGTTATAGGAATTTCAACCCTCCTAACTCTGGTAATTGCATTCTTTGGTGCTCGGTCTCTGTACTATAGGTGGTACGCACATGGAAGTTGCTTCGAGGAAAGATATGAACCAGGCAATGGTGAGTGGCCTTGGAGATTGATGGCATTCCAGAGGCTTGGATTCAGTAGCAGTGACATCTTAGCTTGCATCAAGGAATCAAATAAGATAGGGATGGGAGCAACAGGAACCGTTTATAAGGCAGAGATGCCGTGGCTGAAAACTGCTGTTGCTGTCAAGAAATTATGGAGATCAGGAACTGAAATAGGGATGGGAGGCAGTGAAGATCTTGTAGGGGAGGTGAATGTTCTTGGGAAGTTGAGGCATAGGAATATTGTTAGGCTACTAGGATTCCTTCACAATGACACCGATGCCATGATAATATACGAGTATATGGAAAATGGCAGTCTTGGGGAAGCCTTGCATGGTAAGCAATCTGCAAAATTACTAGTGGATTGGGTGTCACGCTATAATATAGCGCTCGGAGTTGCACATGGACTTGCCTATCTCCACAACGATTGTCATCCACCAGTTATCCACCGTGACATCAAGCCAAATAACATTCTACTCGATTCAAACCTTGACGCGCGGATAGCAGATTTTGGCTTAGCCAAGATGATGCTGAAGAAGAACGAAACAGTTTCAATGGTGGCTGGATCTTATGGATATATAGCTCCAGGTGAGTTTACAGAGTACCTATATTATCTACTTAAGTGGATCTAGTCAGTACCATAAAACCTGAAACTAACATTTGCTTAACTGGTATTTGCAGAGTACGGATATACATTGAAAGTCGACGAGAGGAGTGACATTTACAGCTACGGAGTTGTTCTCATGGAACTTGTGACAGGGAAACGGGCATTAGAACCGGAATTTGGAGAATCTGTCGACATTAATGAATGGGTCCGCAGAAAGATGAGAGATGGCAAACCACTAGAAGAAGCACTTGACAACACTGTAGGAATTACAAAACACGTCCAAGAAGAGATGTTGTTAGTCCTAAGAATAGCAATCCTTTGTACAGCCAAGAACCCCAAGGATAGACCTTCTATGAGAGATGTTCTGACCATGCTGGACGAAGCGAAGCCTAGGAGAAAAAGTAGTAGTAACAATGGAGGGACTGCCGCTAACAAAGACAAGCCAGTTTTTAGTGCATCCCCTGTATTTGGCCTTGTGTAAGATTTACGGAAGGCCACTAGATCTTTCCTTTTCCTTATTCATCTATTTCCTCTATATATTGCATAGAAGTATAGTGCTGTAATTTCTTCTGCAAATAACTAGTAAGTTTGTACAGGTAAAAATATCTAATGTACACAGATTTTCTTTCGCTGCGTTAATAATGTCGTCACCCCTCTTTCCATAGAGTTAGCAAGCATTAAGTATTAAAGTAGTAACCATAACTGAACTAAACTTGACTCGGACAATCAAGAGCTAACACCATACTAAGGTGGACAAGTGAAATATAGACAAGTTATGCAAGTATTTATGCAGTATCAAATAAACCTAGCAAACCAGCAGTGCACTTTCTTAAAAGAGTTAAATCCGAAAAAAAAGATGTGATTTCCAAAACTGAACATCTACCGCTACAAAAATATTCAAAGAGATTAAAACAATGTCACTCAATATCATTTCAAATGGCAAACATAACTACAACTCAAATCAAGTTCTCTATCAGCTGTACCATAGAGTACCCACCACAAATTAATATCTGTATAAAATTATAAATGTTTTCATGGAAGCATGAAACACCCGACACATTTCGTTTTTATTGACAATCACAAAAGTATAACTATCTTGGTAAATGACCAGTTCAACAAGCTTATCCCCTTGACATCCCACACTTTCAATAGCAGAAGGAATCTTCTGCTATAGATGCTTGTATTTCACTCTATTCTCGATATACGTCATTCAATCCATAAACTAGATGACATGCTTTCAAGCCGTAAGGCGTGCCCCGGAGTGTGTTAGGTATGAGTGGAGAATATGAAAATCCTGATAAACTAGTCAATGAAAGCAACCAAATATGGCCTATCCAAGGCCAAGCTATACTACAGATGGTTTAAGCTTTTATCACCTCTCTTTTATTCTGCGTCATATTCTTCTTTCTCAAGCAGCTTGGTTGATGAGAGCATGGATTAACCTAAATAGGCTTTATTCTCTGGCTTCCGCTTTGTTCTTGACATTTAGGACCTGCAACATGGTAATGGACTCTTAAGGTCATTATTGATATTGTAGGTACAACTATCTTCCATGAGCACTTCGAAAACATACCAAGACCATTGGCTCCAGATGTCTTCATAATTCTGAGTCTCTTAACAGAATTGAGAAACATCCTGCCACATTTAAAGCTGAGTAAAATGACAATATAGTGGCTTCACAAATGCATAAAGAACGATTACCCCTATAAATGATGTGGAAGTGACACTTAGGAATCCAAATAAGTAAGCAATCAGGCCATGAAAAGAAAACTGGGGGGGAGGGGATACCAATCTATGATCCATATCCTTTTAACAAATTCTAGAGAGAACTCCAGGAACATGTACACACGTCTGTTATCTAGTTCAAGTTAATATGGTATTAGTTTAGTGAAAGAAACATACTCCCAAGGAACATCTCCTACAAGCAACCAATCTCCATCTTTGTCTTCATAGGTTAGCACAAAATCAGATGACCCATCCAATAGTCCCGTAATTTCACCTTGCCCTTCTGAATCCAATCCTGTTCCACAAAATACAATTTGCATCAGTCAGTCGGTCATACACTTCATCATGCGTTACTTGATAGTAGAGATGGTGATATATCTCATTTTTATAATTCCATTAATGAAATTGTCAATTAATCAGAAGCCACTCTTTATCTATCCGTGCACTCTACTTTCATCTTCCAAGGAACAGCATAAAGAGATATAATAACAGAGGTTATGAGATTTTGGCTGGCCAGGAGTCGGGGCTTCAAAACTCATCTCTTACATAATCAGTTTCGCCACATGCCACTGTGGTTCCCTCTTTTCTTCAAATTAAATTTCAAGATTTAGGTACTCAGTTAACTGAGACGTTCTTCTAATCACTTAAAATACTCAGTTTTAACATAGAAGTGTTTGGTGCGAATTGTGAAGTATCTAATGGAATGATTTCTTGATAACGACAAGGTTATATAGATTGATCCAGAGGTAGGTTAACTATTTATTGGAAATATTACCTCTAAATTCAATTGGGATGGAAGGGCATTAGCATAGTTAAAAAATTAAAAATGGGTGAATTCGTGATAATGTGTACTCCATGTATTAGTTAGCTAGTCCTCCTGCATGATGAGAATAAAAAAAGAAGATGCTCACTTCTTTTAGCAGTCGTAGTCGTGTTTGGTTTTTGAAACATGCCATCAAGAGTTTTTACCAAGGCCTCATAGCTCCCATGAGCATTTAGAGCGACTTTCCTCCCAATAGCGTGTCCATCCATATTCACCTTCACCAACAGGGAAGTGCTAACAAGTCTTTTCACATTAGTGGTTTTCTTGCTTTTCTCAATGTTGTAATCGGTTCTATGTTTCTCAACTGATGAGGAAAATTCTTCACTGATAGGACGCTTTGCATGGTTAGTTAAGCTCTTCCTTCTATAAGCTCTTATAGGTGGCCATCCTATAACCTGACTGCTTCAGAAATACACAAAATGGAAGATATTATATTAGTCATTACTCTTGGCGCCAAGGAACTATATTGGAAAAACTCAATATGAGAGTTAGAAGAACTTATCAACAACTAAACCATATCACACACTGTCACACATACTCCTCTAGAACCACAATTAAATCACCAAATGTATGATACTACCTCCGACCCTAACACGTTGCAAGTATGATTTTCATGGTCAAAATTAACAAACTTCGTAGTCCTAGTTAACATGTATAAGATTGGTGTGAACTGTGAACCAAAATTGTCGTCTAATACTGAACTATGTTGAAAACACTACTACCTCCATCTTGTGAAGATCGTCCACTTTCAATCTTTTCCATCTTTTACAATCTGTCTTATTTGACTAATTTATACATGAATATACTAACTACTCAACTTTAACTAGTGTTAAAATGTCATTATTTATTGAAATATTTTTCAAAACTAGACAACTTTCACGGGATAGAGTAACTATATATTTGTACATATCGTTCACTAAATATTATAGAACAACCAATCAACATGTCCCAATGACTCAGAAGCCTAATCGCGATAATATGGGGTCAAATGATAAGCAACCTTGCCCCATGCTAACACTGAGTCTGTTTCCGAATTGATCCAAGAAGTGTCACCATAATCTACCACTTCACAATAAATAAACACAATATACAAAAACCATTCCAGTTCAACACAAGAAAATTCAACAATCTAATTATCTAAACTGAAAAATACACAATCTTTTGAGTACCTGACAGCAGAGTGGGGAGGTGAGACAGAGTCAGCAGCCCTTTTGTTACCAGTCGAAGATGATGATGATGATGAAGAAGAAGAAGATTTTGTTGAATCCTCACCAATAAAATCATTGCCCCCCAGAATTCTTGAATGTTTAGCCTTAGAACCTCCAAGACTAAGTCCAAGTCCCAGCTCCACCTCAGCTTCATCTGCATAATCAAAATATGGGTTTTCAACTGTTAAGACCATCTTCTTTTCTTTTGATGTTGAGCCTGAACCAGAATTTTCCATGAATAAAGCTTGAATCTTTGATTGGAAATTAGGAGGAAAAGATTGGATTTTTAATGTATAAGTATATACATATGTTTATTGTAGGTGGGGAAAGCAAAGCGGTTGAATTTTGTCTCAACTGTCTGTTGCTATTTTTGGTCTTTTGTTTATTTGTCCAAACTGCCACACTATTGTCTCTAGTTCACCAAAATCTATTCTTTCATTTTGTCCTTTCTTTCCTATTTTGATATTTTTAAGGCTTATTCACATTTTGCCCCCTATAGTATCGTTTTCGTTTCAGATTGCCCCCTGTACTATAAATCGTTTCAGATTGCCCCCTGAATCCCTTTTTCCTGTTTTAAAAGATAAAATGACTATGTTACCATCACTATTACAAAGTATAGGGGGCAATATTAACATATTTTAAATAAATAAAATTAGACCCCAACTCCTTCTTCTTCAACACCCCACCCTCATCCCACCCAACCCCTTCTTCACGTGGTAAAACCATCGATCCCACACAAGATTTCTTGTCCAAACCTATTAAATCTAATTATCTCCCTAATTATATTCTAAAAAAGACTCAATAAACTTGTCCAAATTGATCTTTACATTTGGCAATTGACTGTTGGTCAACGGAGATGGGTTTGGAGTATAGTGCATGCTTGATGGAGTACTTTGAGTTATCAACTGAGCTCATCCAAAATTCTGTAAATGATGGTGGATCACCCCCCCCCCCCACCTTTCCATGTTATCTGTTACATGACAATAATGGAAGATTGAGGAGGGGGAGGGGAGGAGATCCCACTACCCCATGTCAGCCATTACAATCGCCCGAAGGAGGCGCAACCTGCCTCCTTAGTTCAACTTGCTCTCCAACCCCAAATACTCAATTGTCTAAACATGCTTCTTCATCTGACGTTTTTTATTTTTTGAAGTGGAATTGCTATTTGAGTTTTGAAAAAAAAATTGATTTTTTGTTGTTTGGATTTAGTTTCGAGAAACAACTACTAATTTACAAGAGATTAGAGTTATTTCATATGTGGTGGAGTCTTCGAATCTTGACCACAAGCTGACTATTCGACATAACAGGTTGGAGTTAGAGCAGGTTGGTAATTTGATGGCTGATGGGGTTTCACGGATGGGTTAAGGGGTGGGGTGGGGTGTGTTGAAGAAGAAGGAGTTTGGGTTTAATTTTAATTATTTAAATATGTTAATATTGTCCCTTATACTTTGTAGTAGTGACAGGGGTACCATAGTCATTTTATCTTTTAAAATTGAAAAAAAGGGATCTAGGGGGCAATCTGAAACAACTAATAGTACAGGGGGCAATCTGAAACAAAAACGATACTATAGGGGGCAAAGTGTGAATAAGCCTATTTTTAACTATACAAATATGTATTTCGATCACGCCCGTTAAATGAATAACATTGATAAACTTAATTAAGAATGTGTTAGTAGGAAAATCGAACGCATGACCTTACATAACAAGCTTATCTATTCCTAAACTTGACCACCTTTATAGGCGATCGATAATTTTTCATAGTGACCATAATGATTAAACACTCTCGGATCTAATAAACTATAACTCACACAATTAATAAGAGCGAGACATCCAAAATCAATATATATCATATAAAGAGTTCGAAGTCCTCGTCAACTGATAAAGAACTAGAGTGTTACCTGCAGTCTTACCTCTTCATGCCGCATGAGTTCAACTCTCTTAAACATCAGCCTTGTGTTGAAGTTATTAAAAAGTCAAATTCTAACCCCGATCAATTGAAATGTATCTCATAATCTATCTCATTCAGTAGAGGAATACCTGGGCGAAATCCCATCTCAACTTGTTTTTACTTACTCCTTATTGGGCCAGTCTTTTATTATTAACCCATAATCCATAAACAACCCAAAACACATAATTAATTGCCCATTGGGCTTCTACTATTAGTCAACATTCAACAAAACCTATCCTATAGCCCATCCCCCCCTATATATAATCTCCCAACACCACCAAAAAAATCACAGACGCCGCAATGTCGAAGAGAGGTAATTCATCATCTTCTGTCCCAAAATAATTGTCCACTTTCTCAAAATCAATGCCAATGATGTTTACATTCCAGCGATCGATAAGGGCACTCCTCAAATATAAACAGTCTATGAAAAACAAGGAAGAAGTGGAGTGCCATAATCGAGAAACGGAGTATAAACATCATTAGCCAAAAACCATGTTTTTGATGATCAAAAACCAATCTTGATATTGTTTGATTTGACAGGTAGAGGAGGGTCGGCAGGGAACAAGTTCAGGATGTCACTGGGTCTACCAGTGGCAGCAACAGTCAACTGTGCAGACAACACTGGAGCCAAGAACCTTTACATAATAAGTGTGAAGGGGATTAAGGGTAGGCTCAATAGGCTGCCCTCTGCGTGTGTGGGTGATATGGTGATGGCTACTGTGAAAAAGGGGAAGCCTGATTTGAGGAAGAAGGTTATGCCTGCTGTTATTGTTAGGCAGAGGAAGCCGTGGCGCCGAAAGGACGGTGTTTTCATGTACTTCGAAGGTACATATACTTGATCTTTGTCATAAAGATTGTCCATTTTTGGGTTTTGATTATTGGGTTTTTTTAATTTGTGGTGTATTGTGTTTGATGATATTGTATCAAAAGATTGTAATTTTATTTATTTTTAAGATGATTGTTCATTTTCGAATGTTGGTCATTGGGTTTTTACGTGATGTGTAATATTTAATTGAAGTATATCAAATGATAGTATGTTTAGTCTGATTAACTGTTAACCTTGATAATTTTGATTTAAAGCGAAGTTATGTGAAGCCATGGTCCCCAAAGGACAGTGTTTACATGTACTTTGAAGGTCGTATAAGATACCCTTTTGCCAAAGATGTTGTCTTGTTTTTGAATTTTGATGGCTGGGTTATTTTTATCTGTCATGTATGATATTTGGTGAAAATTTATCAAAAGATAGTATTTTTTGTTTGGTTTGCTGTAAATTAATAGTCTTGATTTAAAGCGAAGTTAGATGTGTCGGTTAACATTTGTACTTTGATATTTAGATTTTTGCTGTGTGTTATAACTTTGTGAGTTTTGACAATTGAAATTCAGACTAGGTATTATTCATGGAATGAGGTAGTAGTGAACTATTATTTTCATTTGATTTAGTTTTGTTATTCATTCTCATTATTGTGGCGCTTGATAGAAATGCTATAGGTATTCATCGCATTTGTAAAATGTTCAACTTTTTGCCACAGTTTAGAATTGATGCGGTTATGTTAGTTTTGCACCTTATGCTTGACAGGACTGTGTTAAATGGTCAGTTTACCATTATTTTCACTCTTGGTATTTTTAGAGACTGGTCCTTTAAAATCATTTTGTATTCCATTGAAGTGTAAAGCTTGCTGCTCCAAGTAATCGCTTCCTATCCGAGTAATTTGTTTATAATCTCTTTTTTCTAGCTTCCTTTTTGCACGATTTATACTTATAAGGACTCATTAATTCTTGGTGCTAATTTCGTTTCCATTTCCATAGCTTATAGCCGTATTTTTTCTATGGGGTCATGGTACTTGTTATAAATAGAGATTACTATGTCTGATTGGTAATTTGATTTCTTGTGTTTAGTTATGAATCATTACTATGTCTGATTGGTGACATTTCATTGATTGTTCTCTTCGGCTCCCCTCTAAAATGTATCTCTTGGCAATAGAGATTGTTGTCGATGTTTCATTGAGTTGTAACTTAACTACAAAAATTTACCCTGCAGACAATGCCGGCGTCATTGTTAACCCTAAAGGAGAAATGAAAGGTACTATCTATATCTACCCTTAAGTAGTTTTCATTCTAATAATCGTGTGAATATTCATGCTACAGTTAAGTGCATTATATATGTCCTTGTGGTTCCCATTAGTATCTATGTGTCCTAATTATTTGTTTTTAATGTTGGTTCTTTAGGATCTGCCATCACTGGACCTATCGGAAAGGAATGCGCCGACCTTTGGCCTAGAATTGCTAGTGCTGCCAATGCTATTGTTTAGGAATGTCGGTTCACATGTTTCGAAATTATCCTGCCTTGTTGGCTCTTTTGCATTTGACAGATTTAGTTCCAACAGAAACATGGCTAAATTTTCTGTCAATTCAGTGTTTAGATTGTTTACAACGTTCTTTCCCCAATATATTTATTAAATCTGCTTGCATTTGGTTTTTATCTATAAGTAATTGCCATTTCGCTTTGTCTACTTTGCTTGTGTTGTGTTGGAAAATAAGTTCAGTTAGGAGTAGAGTCTTTATTGGCTCGAAGCTCTTGTCCGAGAAGATACTTTTACTTTCTATCGAACCAAGCAATTCTTAGAAATATTTTCTATGGCCTTTCTTATGTTGTTGAGGTTTCTTTCAGTTTCTTCGTAAGAATGGGGATGGTATTTTGCCAATTGGTATGATGAAAAGGAACGGAAATTTGAATTCTTGATCCACATCTACATGTCCTTTTAATTATTTAAAAAAGTTGAAACCAGATATTTAATAAATGTGTCAATTTTAACTATATTAACCAGATATTTTCTATTAGATGGAGGTAGTAGCACTTTTTTGTGGAATTTGGCAATACAAACGCTATCTTTTGGGAAGTAATAGATAATTATGGCACTTCATTCTTGGGTCAGTACGCCGTAATAACTTGCTTTGGGGGGAGTCCCTCGAAGCATTGTGACATGTTGATATTGATTTAGTTACCTCGCAAGTGATCTCTTGGCATCAGTCATACTCTCAAGTGATGTTGAAGCCTCCATCTACAGAAGAATTAAAGTGATGTTGAAGCTTCCAATGGAGTATTCTTCCAGTCCAACTACATTTGGAGTTTGGACCACCATGGCCTACAAAGAGTAAAGCAAAGTTGACTAGTTTATGGTCCTCCCAACCCCCAAGTCTCACCAACAAGCATTCTTGCCTATTGCATATGCGAAAACGACATCCATTAGTTTCTGTATTCTGCTGTCTATGGAATGTCTACACTTTTTTAATGCATATATACTTTCTACTGCAGTCTATACCACATTGCAGATGTGCTTAGAACCCTTCAAATTCTGCATATCTTTTCTTGATCTGAATAACGAAAGCATTCGAATACAGTAGGCCTGAACAAGAAGAAGAAGAAGAGCCCTCTTATGAAGTCGGCAAGCAGAATCATTTCCTGTGATTCTCTTCCTGTGGAAGACCATAGAAGAGTGCTTGTGCTTCACAGCTACAGTCCTGGAATATCGACCTTAAGGCGATTGTATTGGAGGCTCGAGTCCTTGTGGAGGCAATCTTTGAGATGGAAACGTAGCGATATTCGGTATAGTTATGATGCTCATAGTTATAATCAGAATTTCGATGATGGTTCTTTTAAATGACCATGTTTAATTCCCATTTGGCTCTAAGATGATTGTATTCTAGTTATAATAAATAATCATCAAGAGCATACATCGAGATGTGATTCTATCACATTTTCATCTTATTAGTTATCTTATTGAAAAGTAATTGTGGTCAGTTGATGTGAGAATATGCCCGATATAATTATATATGTACATAAGAAATTATGATATCGTTATTTAGTTGTTTTTTGTTTTTTTGTTATTGTCTTTTTGTTTTCTATTTTTGCTTTTTGTTTTTACATAAATAACTATACGTCAACGTTGATTGCTAATAGCTGTTAACATAAAAACGTCTATGTGAATACGTTACATAAAAATAATGGTTAAGTCATTACCAAATTTATGAGAGATTTTTGGTTCAAACCTTGGATTATAATCCTAAGTCCGTCCCTCATTACTAACTATAAATACTACTAGTACTTCTTTCATTTTGTAATTATCATTTTGTACATTTGTAAAGAAAATCAAGGGGAAAAAGTCAATAGGTATAAAAAAAACTTATTCATTGGAATTATATTATTGATAATAAATAAGAAAAAATAATCATAAATATATTGAAAATATAAAAGTAATATTCATGCTAGATTAGAATGACAAATACTTGAAAACATAAACATTAGGATATACTCCTTCCGTCCCTAACTGATTGGTGCATTTTGACTTTTGATGGTCAATAAAACACGATTTCAAATATAAATGTCCCCTGAGTTAATCGAATAGCCTAGTGGATAAGGCTCTTGCTAGTGACCAGAAGGTCCTGGGTTCGAAACTCATCTCATCCCTAATTTACGAACGAATCTAACAAGATATTATATGACTGTATTATTTCTTATCAGTTAATGAAAATTATTGATCAACGTTTTTAAAGTTTGACCATGTAAAGTCAAAAAGTATCAATCATTTAGGGACGGAGGGAATAATATCAAAAAATAAAGAGGGAGTCCTCCATCATTTAGCTTCATTTACTTCTCCACTACTTTTTTGAAAGTACTATTATAATCTTCTTTTTCATATTCATTTTCGTAATAAAATAAAAATAAAATACTATTTAAAATTTATGTAAATAAAATAGCCATAAACATGTCGGGATGAAGGAATTAACAAAGGGAATACCAACACAAGTAGGCCCAACTTGGCCTCTTCGCAATCCGAAAGATCACTAGTGCTTAAAATATGATTATTTTATAATCTAGGGATTCCTTTTAGTAATATTTAACTAAGATAATACAAAATTCAATTACTACAATATAGACACTCTTCACTCAATAACGATGATAGGAACGTGTCTTTAATTTTAATTAATTTTCAAGTTTTATGATAATATTTATTGACATTTAATTTCGTGTTCACATTAAAAATATTGCAAATTACATATCAATGTTAATAAAAAGGTTCTGAAAAAATGATAGATTTAGAGAATAAATCATGTAATGTAAATTACTTTCAATTTGAGATAAGTGGCCCTTAATTCATAATTTAAAGTAAATTATGAACTCTGTTTTGGTTTAGGATAATGAAGAAAATACATCATTGTGAAAAATATTTGAAATAGGAGACTCACATTTATTATTTTTAAAGTGCACATTAGTTAGACGTCGGGCAGAATTATAACATACAAACGATGTTGGCTAAACAAATTATACTCAACAAATCCGGTCTGACATACTTGATCAGCATATCGTTAATGAAATAAAAATCAAACTCATAACCGTACGATAGTAATATCACACTTTCATCGTTGCCAAAAGTGTTGAATGGGTAGGAAGGAATGTTTTATAATAATTACTCAATACTCCATTATTCCATATGAATTAAAACAATTATGAAAAGAGGGATCTTAGGCACACGTGCAGCCCACCAGATACATTTAGCTTTTACTAACCAACTGAATTAGGAATGGGCCCCACTCACATCATTGTCACAAAGACCGACCAAAAGCTATACCCGCACCATATTCGATCGGAAATATTCAAGATAATTCGCCTCCAACCTTAATGACTAGTTCTTTTAATTTATAAAAGACATGCGATCGTTATTTGTAATTTGTGTACTGAATAAATTATATAAATCGTGTGTAACAAATTAAATAAAAAAATGTGAGTAGGTGAATTAAACTCATGATTATACAATTACAAGTCCACCTACTTCACCAACTTGATCACCTTTTCGAGTTTGATACGTCAATTTCTAGTATTACTTTATAGAAGTATTATATAGTCAGTCGAACATACTTGAAACCACGTTACTAGATATCCGATAAAGTATTAATAATTCATAATATATATTGTACTTTTCAAAAATCGAGCTTTATGTGGGCAACCTTTCATCAATATTTTTTATATATCAGGAACCCAATATCATTCATTACTATAACTAAAATTTTTTATTTCAAAACCAAGAAAGTATAACAAATTGAATTCGAGTATCACTTTGTACTTAATACCGGCTTGAACTCGACCGGTTAAATGGTGCTTCACAAAAATTCATTCAATCCCCACGAGGCCACGATTGACAGACAAGCACCTTACGCTGCGCGTGTCGATTCCTATTATCATTACTAGAATCAAATACTTACAAAATTCGACAACATTAAAAAATCGAAAAAACAAAAGCAAATAAAATAATAGCCAACTAAATATTCTCACATCACCTCTCAATTGTTGATGTTCTCCGCTTGTTCCGGTGAGAGAATCTAAGGGGACACAGCTGTATCCTCCCCTCCCCCCTCCCCCCTCCCCCCACACGAAGCAGATTCTCGGTTCACCAAATCATTGGTTCCAGTTGCATGATGAATTTGATATTGAATTAGTTGTTTGATTCTCAAGTTATGGTTTTTTGTGGTTTCTAGGTGAGAATTCAGCTACCCTTTTGGCCTTTGATTGATTTTTTACGATGAATGAACTTTTTGAGTAAATTTATCGTCTGCTATGTTGATTTTTGAACATGGAGTTGTTTGATTCTCAAGTTTTGATCTTTTGTGGCTTTTGTGTAAGAATTCAGATACCCTTTTGGTTTTTTTGTTGATAAATCCTATGTTGAATGAACTTTTTATTCAAATTCATCATCTGTGGACTGCTTTGTCGATTCAATTGCATGAATTATGATGAATTGACTATATGGACTTATTTCATTCTGAAGTTCAGAATTTTGGTGATTTTTAGGTATGAATTCAGCTATCCTTTGGGAGGGGGGGGGGGGGGTGTTGATATTTGTATGGTGAATGAACTTTTTTGTGTAAATTCAATATCTCTGTTTTTTTTTGAACTGCATGAACTAAGATGAACTTTTTTGTGTAAATTCAATTCTCAAAATTTGATCTTTTTTGGTCTTTAGGTATGAATTCAGATACCCTTTTGGGGTTTTTTTGTGTGTTGATATTTCTATGACGAATGGACTTTGTGTGTAAATTTGTCACCTGTTACGTTGATTGAATTGCATGAATTGGTGTGGTGTTGTTTGCTTCTGAAGTTGTGATCTTTATGTGTTTTTTAGGTAAGGATTTGGCTGCCCTCTTGGTTTTTTATTAATACTTTTATGATGAATGAACTTATTTGTGTAAGTTCATTATTTGCTATGTCGATTCAATTGCATGAATTGAATAAGAAGTTGTTTGATTCGCAAGTTATGATTTTTTGATATTTTTAGGTAAGAATTCAGCTACCCTTTTAGTTGTGATAATATGTCTGTTGAATGTTCGGACTTCGGGGTCTTTTTTTAGATTGTGTTGTATGGCTTATAGAATGATTTTTTTGTTTGTGATCTTTGAATGAAACTTCTTATAGGTTATAGGATGTTTTGATCATCCTTGCTTTCTCTTTTTTATGCTTTCCTTGCATTAACTTTTTTGGCAAAAGAAACTTATGATGATGCATTTTCTGTTTTCACGTTATTATGCTCCTGGTTTTTTTGATGTAAAAATTGATGATCGTCTGGTGTTTTATGCAGGTTTTAGAGTTGCATTGGGTACTTTTGAAGGAAGATCTATTTTACTTTTGCTGAATTCCTTGTCCTTACTGCAGACAGATTAAAAAGTCAATACGAATGGAGGCACGTCATACTGTATCCATTCAGCGATCAAGTACAAATCAATTCTGCAATTTCGCTTCTTCTGGGGCTATGTCATCTGCTGCACCCACTTTATCGACCACTCATGAAGAGAAATACCCAGAATTTCCCAACTCCCAGCAAATTAACATGGAAAGGCAACTTTTACAAAGCCCGTATGGATGTTTTTCAACATTCTCACCAAATAATGGGGTTGTTGGTCCTTCATATTTATCAACTTCTACGTTCTCTACAGATCTCCATTTTTCATCTCTTCCTCCACAAGCAAATCATTCACAGCAAGCTCCTTTCATCTCTCAGTCAATAAATTCTGACACATCAACCCTCTCACCCCATTCTTTTCATTCTAGTGCTCGGCCCACCTCGTCAAGTCATTATTCTACACAAAACATTAGTTCGTGGCCTATAGGTTCTCCTCCTTCTTTTATCGACTATTCAATCAACAACCCCATGCAGAGTAGTCAATTAGAATTTGCGAATGCTGGTGACTGTTTTCTTCCGACCGAGGATCTTAATAAGCGAACTGATTTTGATTGGGCTGACCACATGATGAGTGATGATGATCATTTGAGTTCTAGTTGGAGCGAGATTTTGGCTGATTCTTTTGCTGCTGAACTCGATCCTAAGGTGCATATATTTTCCCAGAAATAAATTTACTTTGAAACTCGTCATTTTACAACAACCTTTTTACTGTTTACATGTAATTCAGGATTTCTCATCTTTGTTTTGGATTACAAGAGACAAACTTGACGCTTTCCCTTCATCTGCTGTAGGTACAACATCAGGTTTCTAATCAACTTAACAATATCTCTACAGAGAAGCCTCAAGTTCCACCACAGCTCCTTAATTCCTCTGGAGAAACTGGTGCTTCTACTCCCGCATCATCTTCAAGTGGTGCACCAACAAAACAAAGGATGCGATGGACACCTGAACTACATGAAGCCTTTGTGAATGCAGTCAACATGCTTGGAGGAAGTGAAAGTATGTAGATTCCATTATCTGTGCCTTTAGTAGTAGTTGTTTTTGTTAATTGATTATGATTGAATCATTGCACTCTTGATTTACAGGAGCAACGCCTAAGGGTGTCCTAAAGTTATTGAAAGTTGAAGGTTTGACCATCTATCACGTAAAAAGCCACTTGCAGGTACCATATATGTAAAATTCTCCCAATATAAGCTCTTCCAGGTTCTTCAGTACTGAAATGGTGAACGTTTTTCATTTTATTTTGTGGAAATGCAGAAATATCGGACTGCTAGATTCAAACCTGAGCCATCAGAAGGTATATAGAATTCTGGAAAATTCAATTATATGTTCGCTTATATTTAATTTTGTAAACTATAAAAGAATATCGAATTTTGAATTATGTGATTATGTCGAAAGATATATCTACAGTGTCTGAATGAAGCATTCAGTTGCTTGCAAGTTAAGTCTGGTAGAATATTGTGTTTCTGAATGATAGAACTTGCTAAAACAAATTGATTCTGTAGGAATCATTTAAGTTTTCTCTCGGTAATTGCAAAATGGACCTTTGAAAAAAGGGGTATTATTTCAACAATGACTTCTTATTAAATATTTTTATCATTTATTCATAGGTAGGGCCTTGAAACATTTTACAATTACTCATTGCAAAGTGTTTTTTGATTACTTAGGTACTTCCGAGAAGAAACCAACTTCAGTTGATGACTTGTACTCGCTGGACCTGAAAACGTAAGTTACTTAATTGACCTCTAAGGCGCTAAGATAATTTCCATGATTACACAACAAAATGATGATGTGGAGACGCTGAGACAGTATGTAGTTAGATAATACGATTACATAGAACGGCATTAAAAGAATTTGTAATGATTCTTAAGCTAGTTTACATAGAACAGCATTAGAACTGTCCGTCCACGTAGCTGACACAATTTTTGTACACAGTGGTATTGAGATCACTGAAGCATTACGATTGCAGATGGAGGTACAGAAGAGGCTGCATGAACAGCTTGAGGTATTACTTACCCCAGCGGTCCTGTTTCTATAGTTCATCTGTTCCTGGCACTTATATTTTTGACATGTTCGCAGAGAATCATTCTTTTGTTCTTGAAAATATTATTCAATTGGGTAATTAGTGCTTTATGGGAGTTTTTTCGAATTGCTCATATTTCAGCACCTTTTGGCTAATTGCGTTTGAGAAATTCATTACTATTGTTAAAAGATTCGTTCCTTTTCAAGATACTTGAACCTACTTATTTGGTATCCTTTTTCACTGAACTAGCAGTGCCATTTCCGTGGTTTTATCATTTGAGTCTTATGAGTAACTCTCAGTTTCTTGGGTATGATGCCAGGGAGTGTTTCCTAACATAAAATTCGGTGGATTTATTTTTTTGCAGATCCAGAGGAAATTACAGCTGCGGATAGAAGAACAAGGTCGGTACTTACAGACGATGTTTGAGAAACAAAAGATGTCAGGAGAAAATGACTTAGTGAAGGCTTCATCATCCACCATGGAGGGGAACCTTTTATCGCAGCTGACAGATGTTCAGCCAAAATCCTCCATCAAAGATGCTTCCAAAATCCTCCCGAAAGCACCAGATAAAGGAAAGTTAGCTACTGTAGCTACCGTATCTGTAGAAGGTTCTCAGAAACCAGGAGAGGACCAAAACGCAGCTTGCACATCAATTCCGTCTCCATCTAAGCGAGCCAAAGTGGACGCATAAGACTACTACATCGTTGTAGGACTGTGGACCGCATATTGAAATCTGGAGCTGCAATATTTAGCTTCGAACTCAATAATTAGTTTGGTACTCCTATAATCCTTCAGAATAGATCACAGTCCCTAAAATGTTTGAGTGGATAAATGGGTTTTCCTTTCATAGAGGCTATAAAACCTTTTGAGGTTTCTGCTATAACCATTATCTTTTTCAGGCATCTCTTTAGAAGGAAAGTAGTTCTCTTCCATTGCATTGTAACTTCATCCACGAATGTTTTATTGTCTATTATAGTTTCCAGAGATGATTATATGACCAAGTGTCTTGCGAATGATTCAATGACCAGTTATGCCTACGCGTTTGCTTAGCTATATGAGTACTGTTCCGACGTTTTATGATAGTAAGTGTATCACACTCATTTTAGTTGACGTTTTACATTTTTTGAGGGTTATCGTTGATCATTTTATCCTGCAATGGCTAGTTTGTGGAACAAGAACTATGGAACACAGGATAAACCATAATCAGATCATCCCACATATCACTCAGCATAATTGAATGAGTTACAACAAACAAAGAATATGCATATACCCGAAGCATAACTCAAAACTGGTAAAAAGAATTTGCAAACCAAGCCAGAGAGTACTTAAAGATCTGTATCACAAACTTATACACAAATGTCATGAAGGACAAACTACGCTATATCAATCGAGCCCTGAAGAACCTCCACCGTTCAAAGCTCTTTCCAGCCTTGTCTCGAAAGGAGTCGCGTGCCATTTGACTTTCTTATCCTGTAGATAAATGAGGAAATGCTAAGAAGTAGATACTCCTAAAAATAAAAAAATCCGCACGCCATGTAATTAGTAACTATAAAGTACCTCTCTGTATTTGCTGGTTGTATTTGGTATGCCTTTGAAGGAAGACTTTGATCCAGCAGAGCCCTTCTTCGATCCAGCAGAGCCTTTAGTTGAACTCGAGTCGTTCCAGTAGGTCCCGACAGTGCCTATGATCGGTGTCTCATCCGGGCTATAGGTCGGCGATTTCCTTGGGGAGTTGGTCACAGACTTAATTCCTTTGAAGGGAGAATTTGGTCCAGCAGAATCCTTCGTTGAGCTTGTGTCGTTCCAGTAGGTCCCTACAGTGCCTATGATAGGCATGTCATCAGGGCTATGGGTGGGAGATTTCCTTGGGGAGTTAGTTGTAGACATATATCTTAGCTCCTCCACCGTTAATACACCTAAAATTGGTCTGTCCTCAAAGCTTATCGCGGAATTGGAACAGTGAGAACCGCTCCTCTCTGGTGTGATAGTTTCCAGATCATTGCAACGATTGGTCTTCTTAGCTAGAGTTGTTTCAGGAGTAACCAGCCAATTCGAGAGACTAGCATCCACAGCTACATCTTTATTGGTAGTCTTGAGTTGATTTGGTTTGGGTTTGGACAGCGACGTTAGATGCTTACGCGAGGGCTCCGAGCTATATGAAATTCGAGGTGCTTCAAAATCTGTCGTAGAGTTCTCTTTTTGTGGCTTCAAGGGAAGGGGAGTCCCTTTTGATTTCATAGATTTCCACTGAGAAAGGTTCTCAACTGGATTGAGTACTGGATGAACAGACGTGCTTCTGTCTCTTGCATAACCAGCCTTCACACCATTCCCTTCACCAGCTAAGCCAGGCGCTTTAAATGGACTATTCACCTCCTCCGAATTCATCCGAACCAAAGGATTTTTTGTCAACAATCCTGTCAATTCAGTTAAGCCCGACTCTGGCCCCACTTCTTTCTCCTGACTCCGACCCAATTTTCCAACATCTTGATCATCAATTCTTCCGACGTCATCTCCATCATCATCAACATCGTCCAAGTCACTATCACCACATTCTTCAGCTTCATCGTCACTTTCTGTGCAATTCTGGTATCTATGATTTTGCGGGTAAGATCCAACACTCGACTGGATCGAATCATTTCTAGAAACCGGGTCATCATCCCTTAACTTAACTACATTTTCCTGGAATTTCTCTCGAACTTTATCTTCTTTCAGCAAAGAATCAGTACTATCACCGACTACAACAGGTTCGTAAGTCTTAACGTTGGAATTAAATGTCACCCTCTTTTTAGTAGGACTGGGGCTGAATTGCTCCTCGGGCACACTTCAATATCAGAAATCGAATTACAACAATCAGAATAACATATCAAATATAGAACCTGCCTAAATATGAAGAACACGATTGAACAAAAAACGACCACTCACGGTTGTTCAGGGACAGCATCAACAGGTTCTGTTGCTCTTGCAGTGATACCATACTGCATAAGAGTCTCGGCAGCATTCTGCCTTCCATGCCTCTGCTATAATATTAACAATTACAAGAATTTAACTCAACAGCTTTATGCACAAATCGACTCTTAATTGTTAGCTCCAATACACTAAACCAAACCAACCCAAGCCTTATCCCAGTAAGTGGGGTCGTCTATATGAGTACGACGTTTACCATACCCTGTCTATTAAACTGATATAAGAGGAACAAACAACTAATCAATTCAAACTATGCCTCAAATTCTCTATTTTTCAGTTTTTTTCATGATTTTCAAGACCTCAAGAGTGGCCATAACAAAACACAACATCCAATCTTATTACAACCAAAGAACGAAACTTTAACCAGTAAAAAACACCCATTTATTTCCTCTAATAAAAAAACACACAAAAATCAATCAAATTCAAGTATTCCAAAATCCCAAACAAAGAGATACAGTATAAAAAAAAGGGCTTACTTGGCATTTAGAATTTTTATAGTTCTTCTTGTTTCTGCGTTTATCGCCATCTTTGCAACCACCAAAACACCCAAGAAAACAACCCATTGATTTCAAGAAAGGTGCAAAACCCAACAAAAGAGGTTGGTTTGAAAATCAAGAACAGTTTTTTGGGTTAAATGATCATGAGTTTCAGGCTATGAATAAACAAAGAAATACATAAAAAAATGTGGGGAGCGTTTGCGAAAAGTGAAGAATACCCAAACGGTCAAATTTTTCTAGGTGGGGTCGAACTTTGCTAAGGGGTTTATAAGTATTTTACGATTATTTTGGTTGTTGGTGGAAAAAGGAGGCAAATGAACGTTGAGTTTCAATTTTTGACGTTTTTATTTTTTTCGTGTTAAATTTTGATTATCATTTTTCTTTTAATAAAAAATAGCAAATTTGGTGATATTTATGTATAAAATATAATTAATGATTAAAAGACGTCAAAAAATAGAATTGAAGTAAATATGTGTTATATTGGCTAGGTATGTATTTGAATGTCAATTTTAGTTTGCTTCATATTTTATATGTTCAAAAATATGTTAACTGATTATTATAACCTTGTTTCCAATCAATCTATTGGCATATTATTTATTTCTCTAATAGAATTTCGATTTAGAGTTTCACTATGGACTTGGAAATTCTGAATAGCCTCCTCGGATCTTCCTCTTTAACTGTCGAGGAAGCAACACCAGTCGAACTTGTTCAAGCGGATCTGATTGATGGTTTGGTTGAATGTGCTGCAAGTGTCTATGCAAAGGTTTTCTCCCAGAACGATACTTTCATCAGCGTTCAAGGTTTTAGATCAGCAATGTCTCGTGCGTGAAATTGCAAAGGCATCCATGACAAAGAGCGGGTCTTAGAACAAGGATCTTGGTGCTTTGACTGGTAGGGTTAGGGATTTCGAAATTGGATGATTCTTTATGGTCTTCTTAGGTTTAGTCATGTATTTATATTAGTAGGTCATTTAGGTTTAGGTTTTTAGATAGGCCTCTTCTAGGATGGGTTGGTTGGCCCTTGTACTATTCTATGACAAGTCTTTATGGTCCTTTAGTTATCAGGTATAGTTAACAAGTGTAATCTCTTTCTAACTTGAAATTAATATCATCGATCATTAATAAATATATATATATATATATATATGTTAACTAATTAGGACATGTATACATTTTATGTTATCAATTTGTATTGCATCCATAAATTCCATGAATATTAATGGGGTAATATTGACTCATGCAACTTTTGGTAGCTAAGAATGAAATAATGTGGGAATAGAGTAACTAAAGTAATGAAATGGACAAAGAAAAGAAATGAATTTCTTATTATTTAGTTTGGTAAGAATATAGTAATGTGATTGAATTCCCATTAACCGTTACGCTCCGTAGTTTGGTATGACGTAGTAATAATTATAATACAACTAAATTACTAATATACCCTTAAAATGAACTCAACTAAACAATACAAAATTCCAAAGAATGGGTATTTTAGCATGAAGAAAATAATTATTTAGTCATAACAAATAAATTTATTTAATTACAATCAAAGACTTATTTAAATGAATTTAAAATTTTATATATTACCAAAAAAAAGAAAATATGAGTCATGAAAATAATAAATTTCAATGTCACAATCAAAGTTGCAAAATAAATAAAAATAATTGTTGATTTAGTCTCCATAAATGATCAAATATGAAACTATTAAAAATAAAATTTATATGGAAGTATGTATATTCAAATTCGAGTTCGAATATTTATATCTATATTATTGATCTATATGAAAATATTTATTTTGAATTCGAGTTAGAACATTTATATATATTATATGAAAAATATGTATATACGCAGTCGAATATTGTTATAAAAATTGAAATTCGATTCGATTCGGTGCTTATCCAATTATAGTAATAAAGTATGTATGAGAATGGCAACCTTGTCCAAATTTTTATCATTCGATTACCTCTGCTGTGGTACGTCGATTACCACCAAATTGGTGGTAATGAGTTAAGACCCCACATGGGTTAATCAGATCAACTAGGAAATGGAATGATAAATCTCATTCCATTCTCATATATGTATTCCATTCCATTCCTGGCTACCAAACGCTACATCAGTGTTTTAGATTAACTTAACTAGTAGTTGATTAGTTTATTGGAAAAAAATATGAAGAAATAAATTAGCTTAATAAATGTTGTACATTAGTTGATGAAAATACATAAATAAATTTCACTTGGAGTAACTCAAAGGCCCACGTTAATTGAGTTATTATAGATATGCTCACACGGGTTATCCCAGTGGTTAGGGTGTATGCAGATTGTTTTAATTGGCATGGGTTTGAACCTCGCCAGCGGCAGTTTGGGAGTTTTATCCCAGGCTAAGTGCGCAGCGTAGACAGGCCTCCATACACTCTGGTCGTGGAGATCATACCGTGATTTACTCCCTTTCAAGCTGTGGGTTCGGCGTGAGGGGGCGTTTAATGTGAGCGTGATCACATTTTGCTCCAATTATAGATATGCTCACGAAGCATAGCTCGAATGGTTACGGGCTTCACTATAACTCTACAAGAGTGTGCTTCTCCACAAGTGTGTGGGCACTGCAAGTGCATGAGTAACTTTACATTCGTTCAAGGGAGGACATGCTTGTGGGTTGTTACCCAGACTCTAGACACTCTTGAGGTGGAGTACCGGCCCGCTAAGGGCACATATGGAAGTTACCTAATCTGTTGGGCGATGGGTTAGCCAAGCTGGGTACTTAAGATGAGCATATCATATTATAGACAATATATTACCTCCAATTCAAAATAATTAACGTTTGACTTTTTTAAAATTAAATTTGATAATCAATTTCTAGCTTATTTTCATTTTGGACCCTAAATTATGATGAAAATTTCAAATTGGACCCTAATACTATCCTAAGCCTCATATTGGACCTTATACTATGGCTTGTCTCATTTTACCCCCTAAAACGTCAAATATGATGTAATTTCGTTTTAAAATAAGGGCAAAATCGAAAGAGCACATATATTAAACTTTTGGCCACAATTCACAAGTAACAAAACTTATTAAATCAAAAATAAATCACAGGCTTATTTTCATTTTGGACCCTGAACTATCACGTAAGTTTCAAATTGGACCCTGATACTATCATTAGTTATTTGTAAAAACGCCCCAAAAGTTTGATATATGTGATAATCCAAATTTGCCCTTCTTTTAAAACAAAATTCAATCTAAAATTGGCATTTCAGGGTCCAAAATGAAAATAAGCCTTATTATATATTCTAAAACATATAAAATTTACACGGTTGAATTCATCTGTTAGAAGACTATTATAATATTAATTTTTGAAAACAAGTTAGTAAGATAATTAAAATATAATTGAAGATCAAATATTTACCGCGATAAAATAATTATTTTGAATTAGAGAGAGTATGAAATACAAATTAATGGACATGTAAAAGCTCGAATCCTATACTATTAAACTAGTATTAGACTACTATTTTTGTGCCTTGAAGAGGTTTGAGTTGTGTTAATTGAGTGAAATTCCACCAAACTAATTTTCAATTAAGACACAATTAAATTTGTAGATTGAGTTAGTATAAATGAAGTGTTGACCCTACCAAAAATTTATATGTAACTGTCATAAAAAAAAGTTGGTGGCGGATTTATTGCAAACTATCATCAATTTGATTATTTTATACTCAAAATGGACAATAACACAAATATCTTGATAAAACCATGTAAAAAAATCATAGATTATTTTACACCATATTTTCCGGCTCGTTTCTAAATGGGACCACATCTCATACCCAATGACATATTTGAGACTTGTATCTCATTTCCGGAAATTGATACCGAGTCGAGAACCATAATGGTTTCTTATGCTCCAGAGAGAGTGCATTACTTCAGCTTAGCCTCGCGTTTTTTAGAAACTAGAACACCGTTGCTTTTGTTTTTGCTCTTTACCTTTGCATCTGAGATCAATGCCTTAATGGAGAGTTTTGGTTTCAGATTGACAAGCTTCTGTGGAAGGACAGATATCGCGACAACCATTGAGCCATCAGAAACAGCAGAAAGAGGCAAAACCTCGAGAAGTATACATATCTGCACGTCATAGTCGTTATGATGTGAAATGAAACATGTGATATCTATATAACGGAAGCTTCTAATCTAATGGCATTTTCACCTCTGGGCATTTTAGGTCAACTACTGAATCAGGAATAGCCTCTTTGACGGCCCCAGCCACAACACTAAAGCATTTGCTGCGGTCTAACAAACCACGCTCTCCTGATTCACTTGAAAATATTTTTTTACCATGCATCTCTGTCTCTTCAATCCCCCGCCTGTTGTACCCCACTGCAAACTACAAAGGAAGCAAATATGAGGATAAAGAGCGGACTCAACTTGCAGTCCATGCACTTTTAAAAATAATGTCCTCCACAAGATTAAAAAGAGTCTCACATGAAACAAAATTATAACATACCTTCACGGGTTTTGAAACTTCACCTTTGTCATCACTCACAAATTGTTTAACAAGCCTTGACACAATTGTGTGAACCTCTTTCTCCTTCAAACTACAAGTTGCTTGAATTGGGAATATCCGATGACACCAGCTGAACGATAATGCAAACAATTGTTAGATTTGCTAAATGGAGAAAACAAGTAACATGTGCTGTTGAAAATTGAAGTGATGATGTCATTATGTTAAAAATTGGTCGTAGACATCTGAACTGTGACCTTAACAAGAACCAAACAGGAAAAGAACTTTAAATAAAAATTACTCCGTATAATACTAATCAAAAGTATAAAGACACTTGTTGATAAAAACCACAGAAAGCGTCACACAAGCTAAAAGTTAGTACATAAAAAACTAGTTTTGATAACATGTTAAGTTGAACTTTCATACTCCATCAAGTTCAACATGGTTACAAGAAAATCAGACTAAAGGCAGGTTTATGGTTTTGCAGTAGAAAATCCGTATCATGGTATATGCATGCAATCAAGTGAACCTCCCATAACTAGTACCACAGTGTAAAACTCAGCCTTCTGGTATAATTAAGAATTATCATCTATTAATTCTTTTATCTCACTATCCAATCACGACAATTGACCCCACAGTATATAAGACTTAATCATTCCAGTTGGCCAACGATAATTAGAAACAAACAGATGAAATGTATCAGCATCAAAGAGACTCACACACACAAATATATATTGGAAAAAACACATTTGTGTCGTTGATAAGTCTTAGTTCACCAAGAATTATGATAGAAGTATAGAACCATAGGAGAAACAGAACTTACAGAGGGGGTTTTGTGGCCCCAGTACCCAGAGACGTGAAAATGTTCGACACAATACGAGTAACAGTTGAAGGACAATCACCAAGTAATATGAAGAGCACAAGCCCACTCCTAGTCAGCTTCACTAATGAAAGCGTGTCTTTATTTATCATTTTAGAATCAGATTCTGCATCAATATATTCGACATTTTAAAATAAAACGAGAAGCGATTTCAGGATGCACGATATATTTTATCACTAACAAATAAAATTAAGGTCCCAAAACAGTTTCCTATACTAACTAATCGAGTATTATCTTCCCTCGGAACTATTGACAATGTATTCATCAAGCTTTTATGCTATGCTCAATCGAACTCTTGATTCGAATCACATTTGGGATAAGTTTCTGCCAATTCAATCTCTTGCATTTGTTTTTCCAACTTGATATCTTATTGAGCATTAGGATGCAAGCTAATACGTCTTTTTACCCATCAATTAAAAGGAGATTGACTTGATTAATAGATAAACATAGAAATGACTATCTGTTGCCACTTTACCACTTACAATAAAGATAATCTCCTAACAACTCATTCCACTTAAACCTCAAGTGATAATAAGGTTACAAACCATGAAGTAAAAGTTATTTCTTCATATTTCATTATGCATATTAACAATGTTACGTCCTCCGACACCTCTTCAGTATTTGAATCTGTAAATTAAAACTGTCAAGAGCAACTTCTTATCCAAGTCTAATTAGGTTAGCTTCCAGGGTATATTCAAACTTATCAAAAAATTGTTACCAGAATCCCTGAATTGATCCGCAGTTACACCAGACTCGCCCTCTGCATTTTGCAAGCATGTTTTCCTTCTTTTAGGCTCAGAAGCCACATCGACATCTTTACAATCTAAATCACGAGAACTTTCAATGCATCCAAAGTGCTGCGAAAATAAAGAAAACGTTTTTGACGGTACAACAGCAAACAAAAGTATATAAGAGGTGAAAAGAAGCATCAATTCTTATGCCAAATACAACTACGGAGTATATCTTTTGAACATTTCTAAAACATTTAATAGGTGAAAAGAAGCATCAATTCAGTAGTCTGGCTTAACCAAAACATGCTCATAAAAAACGAACCTTTTCAATGATTGATATAGCTTCTTTTGTAGCACTTTTCTCCCTGTCTGTAACATGAAAACAAAAAACACAATTCTCGTTACCTCATAACAATACTAGTTCACTAAAGAAAATTGCCACCCATCAAATTACTCCCTCCAGCCCTTCAAAAATATCTCTATTATGATATCCATTGTCTAAATTAACCGAACTTGCAACCTTAATATTACTAGATGTCGGTGCACAGTCAATGCCTAATATTATACTACAACCATAGAATAAACATCCAATTTCAAAATCTAAAAAATCAACTATCCAAATATCTAAAATTACTATAGTAATTTGCACAATATCTTAACGACGGGTGTAGTAATTTACTAATTACTTCCTGTAGCTATAATATGAATCAAAATTATCAGTTCAACAGTAAATTACTCTAAAAATGCAATCTTTTGACATATTTTTCACCAACTATTATACTACTAACATATTCAAAAATGTTCAAGTTCAAAATAAATAAATAAACACCACGGATCAAAATCCAGACTTGGTCAACATTTTAGGGACAGATGTAGTAACTGGTATTAATCCATTCGGGTCAATACTAAAATTAATTGATTATAGACGAATAAAACGAGGACCATATAAAAAAAGGTGTCGAGACTGACTAATGGGGCAAGTGATGAGGAAGCCAGAGTGAGAGGCCTGAGTAAGAGACGAAGGAGCTTTGTAATTGTATCGAGGGATGCTTATAACTGCTGAATGCTGCTCCCATGGCTTCATCTCTTCTTCTTCTTCTTTAATTTCTTGTTTGGATTCTTCTGGTTTCGGATTATTGGAGGAGACCATGTTCGTTTCTTCTGATTCTTCCGCCATTTTGGTGGTTGGGAGGTGGTTCAAGGCTGCCGGGAAATATTTTGACGGCGGAGACGGTGGTTTTGTTCTGTAGTTGCTACCTGCGGGCTGCAACTAGACAAATAATTTCAAACAGCTTTTTTGTTTATTGTCTATTTCAATATTACCCCTACAAAACAAGCAAATTATAGAATTCACTGGCTGCATCAAAAAAATTAAGAATTTTTTTCCTAATGGTCCGTTTGGATTGGGGTGAATCAGGGTCTCCTAGGGGAAGAGAATCAATGGGAATCAGGGAGAATATATTTTATTGTTGTTTGGGTACCATGATTTTGAACTAGATGAATCAAGGGGAATCAGGGAGAATAGTATATTTTAATGTGTAATATTGTATTCTCCTTGATTCCCCTTGGATTTGGAGGGTAGAGATTTGGAGGGGAATGAAGGGTAATGGGGTGAATCAAGGGGAATAGTTTCTCCTAGGGTAGAAAATTATTAGGTTCTCAAACACACAAAAAAACTAAATTCTCCCTGATTCCCCTTGATTCACCCCAATCCAAACAAACCATAATTGAATAGGCTAGTTGCTAGTGACTTGAAAGTTCGAAACTTAACTCATCGTTAATTATCAATAAGAAATAAGTTTTTTACTATTAAAAAAAGAAATTTCAAAGTAAATTTTTGTTTTGCTTTTTTTGTGATTAATTAAAACAGGGGAAAATAATTGATGACAGTAATTTATTGCATTCAGATTAGTGTGAAAACAAAATTTCCTTAAATATTGGGATGGAGGAATCGAGTAGTTATTTTTATAAATTTATTGTAGAATGCAAAACATAACCCATATAGGTGTCATAATGGGTGAAAAGATTGGGTGCATCAACACTTCCATGTATCAGGTGCATCAGGTACCCATTTAAAGGTTTCAAGTGGGTACTGTACCCACGTAAAACCTTTAAATGGGTACCTGATGCACCGAATTATTGATGCACCGAAACCGGACTCCATAATGGAGTGTAGTAAACAATGTTACCTAAAATATACTTCATTTGTTATATTTTACTTGTATTCTTAGTCTCAAATTTTTTGTTTTAAATACTTATATTTTTAGCATACTTAATTCGAGTAAATATTTTCAATATATTTTTTTATTATTTTTTATTAAGAATTATCAACAAAAAATCATATAGTTTCAATTGATTGTCATTTTACATTTTCAATATATTTTTTAATTATCTTTTATTTTTTCTTAATTTATATACAAATGGCTAGAAAAGAAAGTAAAAGAAAATGAATGGAATAATTGAATTCTAAAATTAGCAAGTTATGAATAACACCTTAAATATTGTCAGTTTAATGCAAACACTCCCCTTACATTAAACTTCTCATATGTTTAAGGGGAGTCTTTTGTTGACACTGAAAAGCATATATTTGAATATATTTAAACAGTATTTTTCGTATCAAAATTTAAATACAAATTCTACATCAAAATTTTTTTTATTAACATTTAACATTCTCAAAAAATAGTTGCACTAATGATGGAAAGCAAGTGCATGTTCTTCCCCTACCTTAAAAGTTACAAATAATTAAACAATATGAAAGAAAAGCAATTAGCCAAATCATATGAAATTGACTTATGTTCTTTGATTGCTATCATTTACGGAATTCCTAAACTTCACTTCCTGCATGTGATTCTAATCCGCGAAGTTGAGTAAAATGCTTGAAAATCTCACAAAGTTAATGTTGGAATGAAACGAAAATTCCCACATAGTAAATCATGAATAGTTGCAACGACAACCCAAAAAGTAAAGGAAGTATGTAATAGATATATGCATCTTGCCTCTACAAAAAATCGAATTGAGACCTATAAGAAGGTCTCGATATCACTAGACTAAAAGACTTCAATAAACAAGCAAGCACATGTTGGATCATAAAAGTTTATAATAGTCCATCTCGTATGAGTCATATGTACTCCTCCAATTCAAATTATATGTCGTTTTCGCGTGTCCAACTTTAATCATCAATTATTGATTATTCTTTAGTCCAAAAATGTAAAATTAATATAGATAAATATATATTTAAGAGTATTTTCATAAAAGTAATTTTTTTTAAAAAAAAGTTATATTATAATTAATTAGTTATTGTTAATCAAAGTTAGACACTGAAAGACGAAAAAGATATAATTTAAATTCGAGGGAGTATTGGTTTCTCAAACCCATTCGATACGTTTGCCAATTTCTTCATTATTCATTAATTTGTGCAACACTATGATATTCCTTTCTTACCCTTCGTAATTACTCACAACTTGAGGCCCAAATGTTATCCCTTCTCCTATATATACACACCAAATCCTATCTTCACATTTTCCTTCATACCTTTCCTCACTCAAATTCTTCTCCCCCACTCCCCCTCTCCCCCTTGCTTCCTCTCCTCTCAACACACTTCCTTTTCCTCCCTTACTTTTATATTTTATTTTTATTAAATCTTATTTTCCAACTTTTCATATTTATGTTCAAAAATCTGAAATATATTTTTTTTGATAATTAAATCTGAAATATTTAAAAAATAATAATTTTCCCATTTTTGTAGTAATTATTTTAATTTTATAAATCCATGTTTTTCCTTATCCAATAAAACATCCCATTTTCCAGTGCTCAGATTTGAAAACCCCCACCCCACACTACCCCACCTCACCCTCCCCTCTCCATAAACTCATTTTATATTTTTGAAAAACAAAAAGTAGACAAAAGGCTAATTTGGGTATTTCATACGATTTGATGCGTGTGTTGTAAACGTGGCATGCGTGAATCAAGCCATGAGCACATCCATAACGAACCATTCACGTCGTGAGAAATGGGTACCTCCTCCGTCAGCTAAACGTAAAGAACGAGACGGAAACGGACCACTCCTAAAACCGTTACCGTTAACTACCAAAAAACTAGCCAAGCCGAGCCCTCATCATAGACACCCTCCCCCTCTCTCACCCAAACCGAGTCCCAAGCCGAGTCCCCAGCAAAGCCCTAAGCCGAGTCCCAAGCCGCTCTCTAACAACCACCTCCTAGCTGGTTACTTAGCTCATGAATTTCTATCCAAGGGTACATTGTTTGGAGAGGCTTGGGACCCCGCTCGAGCCCAAGCCGTACCCGTTTCAGCGGCTGGCTCGAGCCGGCTCAAGCCGAAACAAGTCGAGTTGGAGCGGGAGAAATATAAAGAAGTAGCGGAACTCATGAATGGGGTCCACATACCCGGGGTTGTTAATCCGACCCAATTGGCTCGGTATTTGCAGCTCCGATAAAATGTGAAGGTACAACCGAACACGTGGAGCATTATTATTGGCCTCAATTTTCTCACAACGAATTCGTTCGTAGGAAACTTTCTTTTTTTGTTTTCTTGTTATGTTATGTTTGTTCTTGTATATAAGTGACTGAGCTTTAAGCTAGATACCATTTTTCTTTTCATCTTTATTTTCTGAAATTAAAATAAAATGTCTTTTAAATAATGTATAAATTGATTGTTCTTCAAATAATAATGTTATGTTGTCAATATTCATGTAATCATGTGAAATCTTTGCATGTCATGAATTATTTCAAGAATCTTACCTATTCGATTAATTTGGCGTGAGAGTCGAACCAATAACCAATCATAAGATTCACCAAAAAAATATTAATATAACGCCGATGATTCAATAGTCTGAAGATGTAGCTTTCAAGTAGTAATTTTGGGTTCAAATCTCGTTGGAAACAATTTGTCTTGTATTTAATTCTAATATGGTTCATTATTAGTTAACACCTTCTAACAATGTACTATTATTAGTTAATAATTTTTATATTCGTTACTTATAATACTATTGTATTTATATTTTCATAGCTAATGTACAACCAATAAGTAATTTTTTAGATGATTAATATTGGTTTTTTTTTTGGTAAATTAGCAATAGATGTGAGTTTCGAACTCACGGATGTTTTGGTCACTAGCAATAGCCTTTTCCTCTAGTCTATTCGGTTAACTCATACGATTAATATTGGCTTGAGATATTGAGAACCAGCTGATATCTCATATTGTTTGATTAAATATCTTTCATATATATTTAATAAAGCTATGATTCTGTATATACTTCATATATTATTAATTGATTTTAATTTTAAAGCTCCACTAATTTCTTCATAATAATTTATGGAGTAATAATCAATTAGTTTTAATTAAGGTGAAGTTGATTATTAATAATGATAAATTCATGTGATCTAAGCTAACTAACTTGATTCTACTCCATCTATAACAAATTAAAGGTTAAACTAATTAATGCTGCCTTAATTAATTAGTTTCTCTTGAGGATGATTTCCATATTAATTAGCATAATTCTACTTTAAACGCCCATGGTTTCTCTTGCCTTGGTTTTGTTCAATTTGAAATTAATTAATTTTATTTTTTTACTAATATATATAGTAGGTAATCGGTATAAATATTATTATAATTGAA
Source organism: Echium plantagineum (assembly GCA_003412495.2). Lineage (NCBI taxonomy): Eukaryota > Viridiplantae > Streptophyta > Magnoliopsida > Boraginales > Boraginaceae > Echium > Echium plantagineum. The sequence continues at coordinate 183,256 of QFAX02000011.1, read as the reverse complement.
TTTAATTAATTAGTTGACGTTTTCATCGATATGAAAAGTAATCACTTTAATTGTAATGTAGCCTAAGCAGTAGAATATGAGAAAGTAAACCATCATCAGTTTATTATTAGAATCGATTTTGCTTTCGCATACTTGTAAATTTGGGTTTTATTATATTTGCACTATGTGTTGACATTCTCATCAAATATACTACTTGTTTAGAACAGGCTTCGGTCTAAGTGGTGTAAGGAGTCCGGTTAGTATGCAATCTTACGTTTTTTATCCCTATAATAACTTATAGATTATTTTTTTATTTTATCGAAATGTGACATGTAAACAATTATCTACCCTTTCACAAATATATGCTCGAATACGTAATGTTTAGGATCATATATATTGGGAAGACATTTAAGCTCAACTTATTTTACTTTGTGTAACACTCTAATGTCATACTCGAAAAAGGAGGAGCCGATGAGAGTTTTAGTTTGAATGTGTTGCTTATTGACTTACTTTGTGTGACATTACCGATCCCACGTACAAAAATAAAGGGTCGTGTAACATAGCGACAAATGGCATAAAATTTTAGAGGAAATAGCTTCATTGATTACTAATGTTTGCTAAAAAAAATCTCAGTCTATCACCCTAGTATGATTTTGTATACTTTCAATTATTAATGTTGAGTATTATGTATGCTTTGCGCCACTCAAGCTCCTTTTATATATATAACCCGCTAATTTTTTATATTTCAAACATTTTTACTAGGGACATTTTTGTCCGTCTTCAATAATTTTGTTATTAAGCTCAACTAAAACTCATTAACATAATGAATTGATTGGAGACGGAAAAATATCCCTAGTAAAAATGTTTAAAATATAAAAAATTTGCTGGTTGTACATAAAAAAGTCGGGATGACCCAAAGTATACATAATACTCAACATTAGACATTAGCGATAAAAAATATACATATTCATACTAGGGTGATCGACCAGAAATTTTTAACAAACGTTAGTGATTAATGAAACTATTTGCTCCAAATTTTATCAAAACTCTATTATATATGAAATCGACAGTTAATCTTTTGTATGGGAGATCTATAACTGCTATTTGTATAATGGCCATTGTTTTTTCCGCTCGCTATTGCCGGTAAAGATCGATTAAGAGCATAATAGGTCTGGCGATGCGTGAGAATATGTCCGTCTTTCAACCTTTTGCATACCTATTACTATAAATGCTGCCGTTTTTTTTTTTACTTCTTTTAATTATTTACATGCTCACTTTTTCTCTTTAAAAACTAAAATTAGAAAAAAGAAAAAATTGATGTGTTTTGGCTAAAAGACTTTTGTGTTCAAAAAACATTAATGACTTTCATCAGTTTCTTGTCAGCCGAGAAATGCTTTAATGTTTATGGTAACCACAATAAATAATCAGACCCAAAATTAGACAACCAAAATTGAATAGCACTAAATTAAATGGCATGCTCCTATTCTGTAGATGGACATTTGTTGACATTTTCGTCACTAGGTTTGTGGATGACTCTTGCGTACTGGTATCATGCCCAAATTTATACTCCTTCGTTTTAAATATTTGATTGTTTAGTCAAAAATATTTTATTAAAAATTAATAAAATTTATTAATATACCTTACATAGTATTATCAAAATGAAAAGTAACTAATCAAACAAGAGATCGAAAAGGAAAACATGAATATAAAAATACATTGAATTCTGTAAACAACTAAATATTGTGAAAAAAATAAATTTTTATAAATAACCAAATATTTTATACTTATTTGATAGGAGAGAATAGTATTTAAGAGGTCTCAAGTCGTTTATTTGGATATTAGACTATTACCTACACTATAATGAGTCCTTTCTAAATGTTGAACATTAAATATGAAAAAAAAGAATTAACACTCATATGCATACAATATAATTTAAATTTCAAGTATAATTAATTATCAATTATATTCTTTTATTAACTTCTTAATCTGTATTGGAAGGGCACATTTGATAGTTCGTTCTATTCAAAACATATATTGTTAATCTAAACAATATTCACTCTAAGAATGTGTTACATCTTTCGCAAGATTATACGGTAACTAATCTACATTATTATATATGAAAATAGGTTTTAAAATAGCTTACTATAATAATCTCAGATAATTTAGTCATACTGGTAAAAAGAATGCGTCTGCCGGGAGTCAAACCCGGGTCTATTGCTTGGAAGGCAATTATCCTAACCGTTGGACTACAAACGCTTGTTGTCTTTTCAATTTTGCTAACAAACTATCAAGAATATTATTATATTTATATTAAAATCAAGTTTGTTTAAAGCAAAATTATTACATATATTTTTCTGGGTTTTTTTTTTACAAAAACACAATTTACTTATAGAAGGTTTCGTGTATCAATTTCTTAATAAATTTGAGTTATCAAGGGAAAAGTTATTTTATTCCAACACTCTCTAGTTCAATTTAATTGAGATTTTCTCCCCAACACACAATCTAATTTGAAGTAACAACTAATTGTTTTAATAATGTGTTTTACAATATACTAATATTAAAGCGAGATCTAAATATTAAACAACCTCTTGTAATTGAACGGATGTAATAAAACAAAACAATAGTTAACTACACACTTAAAAGTTTTTAAATATCATGTTTATAACAACATATTTAAGTAAAATGGAGAATTACTATTAATTTATGATAAAAATGATTAATTCAATCAAATAAAACCTCTCATTAAATTATTTTTTATTTGTTTTAAAACTACATATTTACTACTAATTCGTAGTATAACAATCATTTTGAGTTAAATATAGTAGGTGAGTTTGCGATTATGGATTTGATTTTTTCTATCATACTTTCTTGGTCGGGCATGTTATATAAGGTTTGGTTAGTGTAGTTTACTTGGTTGACGTGGTTGTTTAGTGTGGTTTACTTGGGGGTTGGTTGACGTGGTTTGCAGTCTATTACCTCATCTCGAGATCTATCGAATACACACTTTACGAGTAGCGATGGCAGGTCTCCCGTTACAAAAATAAATAAATAGAATAACAATAATAAGTAAAAAACTTTAAATGAAAGGGTAAAGTAGGAAAATTAACTTATTAGGTCAACTCTATGATTTTGAGCCGGGTTGGTCCAGGGTCCATATATATTTATGCTTTATTAACACTTGTTTTATAACAGGGCTTATAATTTCATTTTCATTTGATTCTCAATTATTTCATAAAATCAAAATAAGAGATCTACACAAATATGGGAAGAGGATTGATCGGAAAGCTAGCCAGTCGGTCGTTGACCGTCGCCGGAAAATGGCAGCAGCAGCAGCTCCGCCGCCTCAACATCCACGAGTATCAGGTACTCCATTTTATGCGTACTGTACCATTTCTTGTATCGAATTCTTATACTTTTAAGCTTTTGATTTTTTTTGAGTTGACGCTTTTGGTTGTCGATGGGAATCATTGGTTATGAATACTTCAATTATATTATTGAAAATTAGTACTCCCTCCGTTTCTTTTTATTTGATTGTTTGGAGAAAAAGTACTTTATTAAGAGATTGTAAAAAATTCCATTGGGATTGTAAAAAAGTGCATTGGAATTGTAAAAAGGTGCATTGGAGTTGTAAAAAGGTGCATTGGAATTGTAAAAAGGTGCATTGAAATTGTAAACAATCAAGTATTTTGAAACAAAAAAAAAGCTCTAAACAATCAAATAAAAAGAAACGGAGGGAGTACTATAAAATGGTGCAATATTATGAAATTATTCTTGAAAACAAATTAAACGATGTCGAATTTGTATGTTAGAATCAGGAATCGAAGGTAAGTTATGGTCAAAATTGACCTACAAAAGAAATAATATTTACTAAAATGAATTTGATTTAGTATTTTGTTATACGAACAATCAACATCTCTATTGGCTCGGGAGCATCTTCCCCCTAAGAGGGGGTAACGAGGGATTGGGAAGTAGGCAATCTTGCCCTGTGATATCATTACAAGGAGGCTGTTTCCGAATTGAATCTGTGAAGTGCAACATTATATTTATATATATATACATTCCGGAATAGATAAAAAGCGTAGGCAGTGTAATGAGCTTTATGAACTATATCCAAGAACCAAAGAATATTAAACCTTTGACTTCATAGGACGTGGAAAGCATTTAAGTATTTTTTAACGCGGTGTTAATGTATTTTAGCTATTGTTTTCAATATATGTATGTTATTGGTACATTTAAAATGGTTGAATAGTTCATCGGATGAAACAATTCTGGGATTTATTTGTTTTGGCTGTGTGTACTTGTTGGAATTGGTTGTTTTGGCTATATTTGTAACTATGTTAATGGTGGATGGGGATTTTGATCTGAAAATAGGGAGCGGAGCTGATGGGAAAATATGGAATCAATGTTCCTAAAGGTGTTGCAGTTTCGACGTTGGAAGAGGTTAAGAAGGCAATTCCAGAAGTTTTCCCCGGCCAGAAGGAGGTATCTATTCCATGAGAATGATAATTAACTGATTGCAAATTGAATTATATAAATCAGCTGGATATATTCTTCATCGTTGTTTATTGTGTACAGAAGGATATATAAGTGATTATATGATGGTCCTTCATGCAGATTGTAGTTAAATCTCAGATCCTTGCTGGTGGGCGAGGGTTGGGAACATTCAAAAGTGGTCTCCAGGGTGGTGTTCACATTGTCAAAGCAGAACAGGTCGAAGATATAGCTGGTACAAAAGAAAACTCTTCTGCTTGACTAAGAGTTCATGTCTTCCATCTCTCTCTGTGGTTCTTGTTTCTTGATTTTCTATAATATGTGTGTCGCTATTATCTGTGGTTAAAAGTTGATGGCTGCCATCTTTTATGATTCCTTAGTTTCATTATTTATATTTGCTGAACTAACAGAAAGTCTTAGCTTGATACATTTGTAATTTTAGAACATTTGTGTTCATACTTCATACTGCTTTTGGATTCTAAAGCGAAGCCTCTGCTGTTTTCTTATGAACTATGATCTGCAGAAATAGATTATGTATTTTACTGAGTTAATAAGTGCTCTTGACTCCTAATTTTCATTTTCTGATCTGGTTTTCTGTTGCTCAGGATCATAACAGAGTGTCCTTAACTCGATGTATATATCTCTTTAACGCTTTATCATTACATTCCCAATAGAATATGTTCTTTCTTGGCTGCATAGTTTTATTGTGTTTGAGGGACTGCTAGTTGTTCATATCGTTGATCTATTTCTGTAAGTTTCAAATTATCTACTTCATAATTAATGATTAGCCCGTTGTTCACTTTACCCTTTCAGGAAAGATGCTTGGACAGATACTTGTAACTAAACAATCAGGTCCACAGGGAAAAGTTGTCAGCAAGGTTTGACGCTTATTTTTGTTTCATTTAGTTGGAACAAGGTGTTGCTGGTTTATTTTCAAAGAAGATAAATGAACGATCTCTCTTTGAAATAATATATTTGTTGTTGAGCATCGGTTGATAAGCTTTTTATGATAGTGTTACTTTTTCATGTAAGTATTATAGTGATCATCGTAAAAACTGATAGTCCACTTTACTGGTGTAGCTGCTGCCTTCTCTATCACTTGTTCACTCTATAAGCTATATGTTCATTTTGTGATTATGAATCTCGAAATATTTATTTTAGGTAATTGGAAGATGAAGTTAGATTAGACATAAATGTATGCCCTAAGTATGATCCAAATTGATTATGTGGCCATAGCATCACAAATTTCCTTTTCTTGTTTTAATTGAAATGTTTTATGTTGCAAAGGCGATCTTATCAAACCTGACGAGAATCCATGATTTGCTGTCTCACTAATGCTGATACTTTCCACCAAATTTCTTGATACGTGTGTCATTTAAAACCTCTCTAGACCATGTTTCATGAAAATGAACTTGAGGCTGACATTTGTATGCATACATCAGAAGCTTGTTGTTATATGTCTTCATATGGCAATGTATTCCAAGAATAGATATTCTTAAGCTTTTTATCTTTTTCTTGTTCTTTTTGGTATTGTCTTCAATATGTGTATGCTTGATTGCAGGTGTATTTGTGTGAGAAGCTCTCCCTAGTCAATGAGATGTACTTTTCTATCATTCTGGACCGTAAAACTGCTGGTCCTGTAAGTTTTCATATTTATGCTAGGGTCTTTGAGTTTTGTTTCTAAGATATCTCCACCTTCAAATATCACTAGCAAGTTAGCACCACATCCACTTCTACACTGAATAGATAATCGTTTATGAGTGTTCTTTCTACACTTTATTTTGTGGAACCATCAATTTGACAGTTGGAAATCTTATATTTTCTGTATCTGTGATGGATTTAATTTTGTAGCTCATTATAGCCTGCCGAAAGGGAGGAACCAGTATCGAGGACTTGGCAGAGAAATTCCCAGACATGATTATTAAGGTTGCTCCAATTTATGTGCTCAGCAAAAAATGTGCATGATTATAGTTTCTTTGCTAACTGTTAAACATACTTTTCCCCCAGGTGCCAATTGATGTTTTTAAAGGAATAACTGATGAGGATGCTGCTAAAGTTGTTGATGGTTTATCTCCCAAGGGGGCAGACAGAAATGCTTCAATTGAACAAGTGAAGAAGTTATATAATCTTTTCTGTGAATGTGACTGTACAATGCTGGAAGTAAGAGAAATTTCTGACCCTGTTGCAGGCTTTTACTTGAAACTAATACATAGGGATAATACTTCATTCCTAGAGTTTGAAGGTTTTGTTCCATATTACCGTACCTCATGATTGTTCTCTACATAGATCAACCCTCTGGCGGAGACCGCCGATAATCAGTTGGTGGCGGCTGATGCAAAGCTTAATTTTGATGATAATGCTGCTTTCCGCCAGAAAGAGATATTTAAAATGCGAGATCCAACTCAAGAGGATCCTCGTGAGGTACTTGGAATACTTCCACGTTACTGGGTTACTAATTTATTATGTTGGCACTCGCTTGTTAAAGTATTCTTTTGCTTTGAGTTTATGCTTCCTCATTTTGCAATTGACTGACAAGGGTGTTGTCAGGTAGCTGCTGCCAAGGCTGACCTAAATTACATCGGATTAGATGGAGAAATTGGTTGCATGGTGAATGGCGCTGGATTGGCCATGTCGACCATGGATATCATTAAGTTGCATGGAGGTACCCCTGCCAACTTTCTTGATGTTGGGGGCAGCGCTTCTGAAAACCAGGTAACTCAACCTATTAAAACTAAACTGGTGCTACTACTCTTTTAGATTCTTCGCTTGCCTTAAGTTTTACATAGATTTTTGTGTCCATCTTCATTAGTCAGAATAACACTGTTATACAACTTGTTACATATGTTAGTATTATGTTACTATATTTAATATAGAACCTGAATGCTTGAATAGGTCGTGGAAGCCTTCAAGATTTTAACATCAGATGACAAGGTCAAAGCCATTCTGGTGAACATCTTTGGAGGAATTATGAAGTGTGATGTCATAGCCAGTGGAATTGTGAATGCTGCCAAACATGTGAGTTTTATGGATTGATCAAACTCAAATAAAATTAAGGGGGGGGGAATGCATCTCCAAGGTTTTCTGGTGCATTTGGATTATGATCTTGGGGAGATTAGTTACTGATCTTCTGGGTTTGGTTGCTTCTGATGTATCGTATGCATCAATAATCTAGCTACGAGCAGATATGTGAATCCTTCTCTGGTTTGCGAATCCTTGTCCGATTTGATTCCGAAGTTTCATTTCTTGATAACCATTCTCTATTTATTTTATTTCCTACCGAAGCAACCTAATGTACCAGTGGTCGTACCTTCTACATCAGTAGTTTGGATTCAAGCTGATTTTTGAATTTTTCTCTGATTTTATTCCCAAGTTACATTTCTTAATAATTAACCTTTTTTTATATTACCGCTTGAAGGTTCAACTTAAGGTACCAGTGGTTGTTAGGCTAGAAGGCACCAACGTTGACCAAGGGAAGAGAATTCTCAAGGTACCTCACCAAGATACTCCCTAGTGGTTAAATATACACAATTACTATTCTCTACTTTTGTTCATTACTTTCAATGTTTGCTTACTTGAATACAATCATAAGATGGCAAAATGTGTGCTTAGTTTAAAGACGACCCGTTCTTGCAGGAAAGTGGCATGACACTAATTACAGCCGAAGATCTGGATGATGCAGCAGAGAAGGCAGTCAAGGCAATTTCTCGTTAAAGAAAGTCTCCTTCATCTTTGGTATCTAATATAATACCCTTGAAAGGATTACCGCATGTATAAGATTTATCTGAGAAATTATACTTCTCACCTGGTAAAAACTATTCCAGAGAGATGATCCTGCATAAAGTTTTTGATTTCTTTTGTTTGAACTGCTGGTGATTGATCGATGCACTGGCTCACCATTGTCGGACGAAGTGGTACACACTTCTTGGTTTCTGATTAGAATCTCAAATTGATTTATGAAGATAAACAACACTTTCTGTTTTGCTTTTCTTTACGTATCGTTGAAGGGTTCTACCCGATGCAATTCTTATTTATGCGCAATCAAAAGAATATGGCAATAGTTCATATTGATACACCATGCATCTTTTATTATAATATTAGTACCATTATTGTTATCATAGGCTGAACAATTTCCAGACATTTATTTCTTCAATTTCTCAGCAATTCTTTTGGAAATGCAATAAGCAGTTGCTTCAATAGTTATCATAGGATTGACACCAACAGCAGTAGGCAAAACACTCCCATCACAAACAAACAACCCCTCTGCCTCCCAACATTCTCCGTTTTCATTCACCGCGCCGTCTTCCTCAGTAGCACCCATCCTGCAGCTACCCATTTGATGAGCTGAACAGTAGAAACTCCATAGCTCCTCCCTCGACCTCATCCCTCCGGCAATTGAAACTGTGTCCAAGAACGCCTCCAAATCCTCGTCGCTAATACCTTTGCATGAAATTTTCTGGCCGTCACTGCGGTACGTGCCTACCTCAACAGCTCCTGCCCCTATTAATATCCGAAGAGCATGTCTTACACCCACCTTGAGGTTTTCTTTGTCTAGTTCGCTCATTCGGTATTTTATAGCACCTTCCTTTTTCACTTCCCCGGAGCCTTGATCTCGGACTAATGCAAATAAGGATGCAGTTCTTGAATATCTAGTCATCCTTTCCTTCATGTCATGTCCCGAAACCCATGGTACCATAGCGGCGAATGAAGCTGGTCCCAATGCTATTGTTTCCACGATAGCTCTGGCATTAGACTCTTCAGATTCCACCTTATGGAGAGAAGTAATTATTCCTCCCTCGTAACTTTTCCCTTGGAATCTTGATGTATCTTCTGGGAAGTATCCCCAAGCCACCGATACAGGGTGGAGGTGAAGATTCTGTCCGATATGTTTGTTCTTCAGTCCACTAGATACTAGGAGGGGTGGCGTCAAGATAGAACCACAAGCTGATACTGTTGCACGTGCTACAATATGAAGCTTTGTCTTGATATGATTAGTTGTAGTGGTTGCAATCACTCCTCGACATTTTTTTCTCGGCTTTCCACCATCATCATCTTTTAGTATTAATCTCTCTGCTTTACATCCTGTTAAGATTACTGCACCATTGTCAACAGCATCAACAAGCCAAGTGGTATCTACACCCTTTTTATCTCCTGTTTTGCAGCCATAACAACAAGATCCGCAGTAATGATCTTCTGATGAATTCCGAGGAACTGCCTCAACTTTCAAACCAAGATTTTGACAGCCCTTCCGGAGCACCTGGTTCTGAAAGCTTTCCTCTGAACACTTGTCTGTGACACCTAATCTCGTACAAACCAAGTCCATAGCCGATTGATATTCAGAGCTTCCGAACACTGGAAGCTTATGTTCCGAAGACCATTCTTTCAAAACATAGTCAGGAGTCCTAATTGAAGCGGACCAGTTCACAGCAGATCCACCACCAACTGCTGATCCTGCTAGCATCATTATTTTTCCACCTTGAGTTGCCAATATGCCACCTGACTCATAAAGTTCATTCATGGAAGGCCACTCGATACCTGAATAATCTTCTGCCACGAAGTAACGACCTTTCTCAATGACAAGAACCTTCAAACCAGAGCTTGCAAGTATAGCAGCTGCAACTCCTCCTCCACAACCAGAACCTACAATGACAACATCACATTTGATCAAAAGTGCATTGTGTTCTTGGTCCTCTGAGACATGGAACCCTTTCTCGACGAGGGACTGCTTCAGAGATGAATTACTTTCATCTTTTGTCTCTATCAAGCCCTTTTCAAGGGGTCTGTCCTTGTGTGATTTGATTGAATTTTTTCTTGTATCAGGAAGATATCCTATAGCTTCCCATACCGGATTCTTTAAATTTTCATCAGTCTGCACAGCCCATAGAGATAAAATTCTCCGTTCAGTAACAATGAAATAATGATCACCTAAAGCGTGGGTGATTTATCATGTTATGCCTTAAAGTCCAAAGCTCTTAGCCGTCATCAACAAACCGATCAAATGTTTCTCCACTAGTAGTGTCAATGAGAACCCGACATTAGACCTTCAAGAAGTATCAGATTACTAATACTGACATGGATCCAGAAGATACTAGAGCATCGCAGGTTCAGAAGATATCAAAATTCTCTGATCTATTATACGATGTTAAGAATATATGTTATTATATTACGTTTAGTTGTTTATGATCCTGAAAACGAAAACAAAAAAGACATTTGATCATAACGGCATGGCGGGTGACTTGGTCGGAAAAATATCCGAAGAGCTGCAAAAACTAGATAACTGTTTTGTTTTTTGCGATTACTTTTTAACAAGGTTACTGAATATCGAAAACGAAGGCCAACGCGTAAAAGAGACACAACTAGTTTGGCCAAAATTAATCTGATTTCTGAATTTTCAACAGTTGAATATGTATTGTTGGTTTCTAGTTGTCTTTTTTTGACAAGCATTAATAATAAAGATTTTTGCCAATGCTGCTCTCTCATATGGATGGGTAAGCATTAATGATATCTAGTTACATCACCATAACTAGCATCATGTATGGCTTCATTATAGCCATATATTTTATGTCCCCATAGTGACATCTACCCAACTGTATGACTGTTAATACTTTTTTTTTTTGTAAATTAGCGATGAGGTGAGTTTCGGACCCAGGACCTTCTGGTCGCTAGCAAGAGCCTTTTCCACTAGGCTATTCGATCAACTCTAGTACTTTTTAATTTAATTCGCACAATTCCTTATCACAAAAGTCACATATATTGCAGATAAACATCACAATCTCCACATTAAGGTACCCCTCTAGGCTCTAACGAGGCTCCTGCTTAAGCGGGCTAGGGGATTGGTCAGTACACAGCCTTAGCGTGTTAAGAAATCACCCCCACCTGAATCGAATAGAGGAAAAGAAATGGTAGCATTGAGAGGTACAAACCTGAGCAAATAACACATAATAGCTGAAAAGTTTAAGCACCACGAAAGTGATTCGTAGGGGTAACCAGAAGCTTTCTTTCGACCATCTCTTCAGCAACGATTCTCTCTTCTCCAAAGACAATTCAGAGAACTTGTGAACAAATGGAAACTTCCAAGCTAAACAAGTGAATCCACATAGCAACAATGTCCCTAGTCTTGTCGATAGCAGCGTTAGCACAACTTTGATCACAGAAACCGCTTCAGGCAATGCCCTCTTCACCACTATCTCTGCAACCTAACATACATAACAAGACCCCCCTTATACTTCCAAGTTTGGACAACAACATTCAAAAACATGCCTGATAACATGGTATTTGTTATAACTAAAAAAACCATAACCTCTAACTTCCTATATTTGCAGAAGACTAAACCATATTGGTATAACTCAAAATGAATCACCACACTACATACGCTTCTTATCTACCGTGAAGTATTAGACAGTATTTTCACTTCACTCGTGGATCAATTCGAAGCCTCCTTGTTATGACAGGCATAACGTTGCCACTATCCGACCCCTTGCCCCGCCTAATCAAGCAGGAGCCTCTTACAAGGCATTGATGCATGTTTTTCTATAACAAAATCATCCAAACATCATATAGGAAAAAATCAAGAAAAGGGCAGCAATCAATATACCTCATCAGGCAAGGGAGCTTGAGAGCCAGAGAGTTTGTAAAAAGACTCAAGAGCATCCTTCTTGGTAGTTGAATGTTCTTGAATGGAGGCAGAATTGAATGAAATTGGAGGTATAAGAGCTTCACACAGAGATGAGAGTGAATGCATTTGAGATGAAGAAAATCCATGGCTATACCCTTCGATTTTTCCTTCTCTTCTTACACTACATAACAAAGGATGATAATTGTGATGAACATTATTGGTTTCTTGAAACTTGTCCATTATTGACTATGTTGTAACTTTGTCCAATTACCTTAGAAGCTAAGAGTATTGAATTATCTCTATATATAACAAGTTAATGTGGAGTCATTGTCCAGATGTGACATCTCATCAAAAAACCTCTGGTTTGCTTATAAACATGTATGATTATAGTGGAACCCATTCAAAGAAATTCTTTGTTATGATCTTTGTACGAAAACATTTAGTATTGTATTATGGAAACATATTTACATAGTTTCGAGGTTTAAAATAAGGCAAAAGACACCAACCATCACCTCAGAGTTTTTTCTTAGGTGATAATACGAATGTAGTTATCTAGGTGCTAACACCAATGTAGTTATCTAGGTGCTAACTCTATTATAGATCGTTAGATTGAAGTGTTTCTATTAAATTCTGATCTTGTGGTTGAGGTTCAACGAGGGCTACATTGGAATTAAAAATCTGACTTGGAATTGCAAAAAAACACGCGCCTTTGGGAGTCACGCTCTATTAATGCTCCATTTAATTGTTGGAGTTAATGCAATCACGTTTCCATATTCGATGAGTAGTCTCATATTGTCTCATATTTTATCGGTTTCGAGTTTTGCTACTTATTGTTGACTGATTTCTTCATTTTTTGCTACTTATTGTTAACTAATTTGTTCCTTTTAATGAGTAGTCTTCACAATTGTCTCATTATTGTTTGCGAGACACGTATATATTTCGTAATTTTTATTGTATCGTATTTTATATTTATTACATAAAAAAGTTATTGTATGAGGTAAATAAATTCATTATACAAACAAGTTATTTTATAAGAAAACAGTAAATTTAATAAATACTTTTCATTAACTTTTTTCGTTGAATGGTTAATCATCTAATCAGGCCAGCTGTTGACTTTTTAATGACAAATTAATCATTTCACATTAAACCTTTTATATAAAAAAATAATCAATCGGCGATTATTGTATTTCTCCCAATTTTTGTTATATTTTTTGAAGGAGTATAGATAATTACGAAAAATCGCATGCATTTTTAATTTTCATATTAGACTTTAAAAATGTTTAGATGGTCATTCCATAAAACGTAAACCATATGAGTATGGTTGATAAGAATTTGCATGAGATTGAATAAGTCCACCCGTGACCAAATATTCTCATCTTCCTCTAATTATTAGTCCAAATTGGTCGACTATGAGTAGTACTGCAAGAAACCTTGTCCTATTGGTATCTCCCATAATTCTGTCTAATTATTAATGTTTTCGATCATTCAACTCCAAATTCTTTATTATACGATAAATCATGGGCCGCCTCTAGAGTAGGGGTGGATATAGATATTTTAAATTAGTTGTTCGACATTGACATTTTAATTTGCAATAAGTGTTCAAAACACTTAAATATATTGTTATATATAAATATAATTGTCAGTTTCTTTATAAATTTACTTTTTATATTTATATATAATTAATTTTTATTTTAAAAAGTGAATGTTCGAGCGTAAAGACCAGCAGGTATATATGTCCAGACCGCCACTGTACTACGCAGGGACGGATGTAGAGGGGAGCATGAGGTAGCACGTGCTCCTCTAGTTTTTGACATCTGAAATTACTATTTTACCCCTAGTATAAAATTTATATTTTTTCGTTCTTTTTTATTTGTCTTTCTAGCCTTTACTTTTTGTTTGTAAATATTTGTCTTCCTAGCATAAATAATTATAAATTTACATTTTCAATGTACTTTTTGATTATTTTTTTCTTATGAAGTTATTAACAAACCAATTATATTGTTTCAATTGATTGTCATTTTACATTTCCAATGTGCTTTTTGGCTACTCTTTATTTTCCTTAATTTATGTTCAAATGGCTAGAAAGACAAATAAGAAAGAACGGAGAGAGTAAAACTTTTATACCCTTAATAATCTAAAACATTACGTACTATATTACATATGTTAGTTTGAATTATATAATATAGCAACATGGACTCTTTATTATTAATCCAACTTCCAAGACTTATCTTAACCCTTAGTTACGGGTAGGTTTTTTTTTTATCTGAGACCGTTGTCGTTCTGATAATCAATATATTCAATTGTGTCAAATGAAGCTATCATACAGAGGTTTCAAAGCATGACAAAGCGTTGTGGTCAATTGTAATTTGAATATTTTTAATATGCTTGTCGTGCTTTTTTGTATTGACTTTTAGATTTTTTTTAATGATTCCACATTTTAATAATTGTGCTACCTCTTATATTATTTTCTGCGTCCGTCCCTGGTACTACGGTGTACTTTAGACAGACGTTGTAAACAAATAAACACAATCTTACAAGTAATAACACACTATTAATGTTGGTTTGGAAGAGTTTGGTTTTCTATACTAAAAAAAGTTCTATGAGAACGTATACGTTATTGAAGTCATAATGTTCGTGCCTAAACTATCACATAGACCAACTTTGATCGTTGTTATTGGAAACTCGAAACCTCATCATTATGAGTAATATTGCGGATGGTGAATCAATTCTCGTCGACATATGGAATGATGGTTTCCCTCATTTAATATGATTGGCCTTTAAAATTGTTGCACATATATCACACTGTTTTTTTGTATGATTTAGTGATTTAAAATGTACCAAAATCACTTCATTGTTAATTTTTCCTCAATTAGTCATGTCAATTACTCTTTTCATCATCTCAAATGGTTTGATCACTTTATATCTTGGAAGTTAAATTAAAAAAATTTGACCATAAATTATCATTAACGGGTAAGAAATAATATATTATGGGATCTTGTTCGATTTGTTTTGAAGAATATTTTTGACATATCTACTTTTTATATTTTTACGTATGTACAATTAGAGATATTTATATTTTAAATCTTCACTCAAAGACTTTGTAAAGTCAAGTAGGACAAACAATTTGGGATGGAGGGAGTATTATTTTAGGTGTCAAGCTCAATTGGTAAAGAGCTTGGGTGTTGTGAACAACCTATCCTCTTGGCACGACATGAGTTCGAATTTCGCGAGGGGCATAGTCTTATGTTGGAGTGGTAAACACGCAAACCCAAGTCCTCTGACCTAGGGCACATCCCTCAATGCATCTTCTCGCGAGTCCACACGGGGCGCTTTAAGGTGAGGAATTCACCTTTTTAAAATTAATTTAGGTGTCTTTTGGCTAGTAGGTTTCGATTTCAGGTGGCATATCATATAGTAGGTTAATGATTTTTCGACTCCAATTCTTGATATATATCGATACTCTATCTCTTTGTGATTTTGCAATCACTTTTACGTTTACTACTCGAGTGCTGTTATAATATGTGGAGTGAAAAAATCATTCCACCAGGCATGCATATTCGAGTAGTTGAAGTTTCGTATGTGTTGGAACACTGACTATCAGGGGCGGAGGCAGCAAGTGCCACTGATGCCATGGCAACCAGTAAGATTTTAGTTTTAAAAGAAAAATTTAAACTTTTTTATAATAAATATGTATTCTAATTACTTTTAGTTTTTACCTTTTGACAATCTTTTCTTTTACATCTTGAAACTTTTACTTTTCACCACATCATACTCTAAATCCCTAGGCATGTCTGGATCGGAGTGAATTTAGGTGAATCTAGGTGAAATTTATCATTTACCCTGTTTGGAACCAAAAAAACAAACCCAAGCTTAATGAATGTAGATTAACACATTCACCCCCATTTCGCCTCAAATCATTCACCCTCAAATCGGTTTGTAATGCTAGTTTAACGAATTAAATTTTTTTTTTATTATTATATCCGAATAGAATACCCACCAATAATATTTCTCTCCATCAATATTATTTTACTCCAAAAAAAGTACCTTCCCTCGTTAATGAATTGCCGCCTATTTTCTTTCTTATAAATTGCAGCATATATTCTTTCTTAGCATTATATGTAGAATTAGATTAAGTGAATTGAGTGACATGGCATTACAGTAGAAGATCTATTTGACACATTTTATTTATACTAGTATATAATAATTAACATTGAATTCATAAATAATTTTGTAATACATTTTTTTTTTGTCTAAACAACAAAATTATTAAATTAACTAGAAATGAACATAATTTCTAAATATTTTTACATTACTTGACACCTTGCTTACTACTTCTTGGCTCTTTCATTCTTGGCTTCATTCTTGTGTATTATGTTCTCAAAATTTGGAATGCACCCTAACATCTTATTATGCACAATTTTTGCGTTCTTTATTTCATTCTTGGTTCATTTATTCGTAAACATTATTTATATGTTTCTTATATTTTTTATTGTTAAAAATATTTTTGCTTTTCTAATGTTTTTATTCAAATAAGATTTAATTTGAAAACAAAACAAAATGTTTTGTGTAGAAATAAAGAGAAGGATATAAATGTCAGTTTAATAGTTTTCTAATTTTAAAATATTATTTTTCAAGATATTAATTATATTGTTTCACCTACTGAAGGGAGATGGTATCCAAACATGAATTATAATAGCTTCACCTACATTCCCTTAACCTAGGTTAATTTTAATTGTTTACCCTTACCTAGATGCACCCCAATCCAAATCCACCACTAATTTCCAAAACAAAGCTCGCCTCCCTCCCTCGCAACTCACAAGTCACACCACTGCATAGTTTCGAAATTATAAAATGTTAGGGTGCATTCCAAAATGTTTCGAAATTATAACAATCAAAGGAAGAACCGCTCAATATACAACAAAGCGGAGGTCTTAAAATATCAAATAGATGATTGCGTTTTCTGAATTTCTGTGGATGTTGTTTGCACACTGTTAAGTTCAGCTTAAGTAATATGAGAATCAAAGAAACCCTACCGAAAATGCACTATAGGTTGATGTTGTCTGCCACTGTGTTCTCGATTGTCATATGTAGTGTTTTGATACTTCTAATTCCACAGGTCTGCCCACATGGGGGGTCGTATAGTTTAGGGTCTTCGTTAGGGCCCTAGTTTAGTTTAGTCTGATGGTACTTCCGTGTCTTCCCAGTTGATGATGTTTGGGAGGATGACAACTGAAGGCATAATTTTGATTACAAGGTACGCCATTCTCCTCAAAAAGCTAGTTCGGTTTTGATTACAAGCGTGTATATATAACAAGAATCTTACTAATTTTTGCAGGTTTCAATTATAAACAATACATCCGCTACCCAAGCTTTGTGAAGATTCTTGCTGAGAAGAGAAACTGAAGCTCGAAAAGAGCTTCGGGCGGTGGAGGTTCTTCAGAGCTCGATATAACTGAATCTATCCATTTGTGTATAATAAATTGTGATTATAGTGGAAGACACTCAAGGAAATTCTTTGTAATCATTTTTGCACCAGAAAAGCTCACTCACGATACTTTCTATGCACTCCCTCATATTTGATATGATCTCATTATTCACTCATTTTCTAAAATCAGTTTCAAGTAATTATTCCGTTAACTTTTCTGATAATTTAGTGGTTCGTCAACTAATTTGGTCAAATGTTGACTTTTAAAGGACAAATAAGTCATTTCACATTAACTTTTTGTTTTTATAAAAACAATTCAAGGTTATTGTATGTCCCCCCAATTTTTGTTATTTTTTGGAGGACTACGAAAGATTTCATTCATTTTTAATATTTATATTAGGCCTTGAAAATGTTTGGACCCGTATTTCGTGAAGTGTAAACCATATGACTTATGAGTATAGTTGATAAGAATCTACATGAGATCGAATAAGTCCACCCGTGACCAAGTATTCTCGTTTTCCTCTAATTATTGGACCAAATTGGTCGACTATGACCAAGTCTGCAACTGCAACAAATCTTGTCCTATTGGTAATATTTGGTATCTCCAATAATTCTCTCTAATTATTAATGTTACCTAGGATAAAACACAGGCCGTGTCTAGAGTCGAGGCGGATCTAGCTATTTTAAACTAGTTGTTTGAAATTGACATTTTACTCTGGAGTACCGTTATTAATATGTGGAGTGGAAAAATCATTGTCCACCGGACATTATGCCGAGCATATTCGAGTAGTTGAAGTTCCGATGTGTTGGAACACTGACTATGTATGTTATATCAACACAAATCATACGAGATTCTCACCATAATTGAAATTTGCTCAAGTATTCTAAACCAGTATCTAACTAACAAGAAAACCAAAATCTTGAGGTTTGAATAATCTGCATCAACAAGAAAAGCTTTACTACTTTTTTTGGTCTTTTTATAATAATTTTCTGCTATTTGGTTCAAAACAGCATTCTTGATCAGAACAAGAAAATGTAGGCAAGCCTGAGCCTGAGCCTGATGAGCCTCTTGAGTCTCTTGAGCCCCTAGACCTTGTTGATCTAGATGAGCCAGAAGAGTCTCTCGATTTCTTTCTTCGCGATTTCTTTGGTGGCTCCCCTGCAGATGAGTCAGAGGCAGCAACACCTCCATCCTCAGTCGATTGAGTGGTTTTCGAGTCCTTCGATTGATGTTTTGAAGATTGCCTTGATGACTTTGCTTTCTTTGGGGAAGAAACACGCCTCATTTTTGGTATATTTGGTTGCTGTAGCTGCACTTCTTCATCACCCTCCCCTGATGACTCGAAACCTTTCATCTGTATCACGCCAACAATGAATTTACAAATAACGAATACAGAAATTTCGAACAAACAGTTAGTCAGAGTGCTGCTTCAACGAAAGTATGAAATAATAACTCGAGACGTCTTAATAGAAACTACGGCAGAATGAGTATTTACCCAGCCTGGAGATTCAGCAGATGGTCCATCCAAACCTATATGAGCCACATGTTTCACATCTGTTGGCAACCCAATCTGCATTTCAGCTTCATCTTCATCTGTGTAAAAATTGAGATTCACATTATTGTTATTATAGAACTTATACCTGTAGGTGCTCGGGGTCGGGTTATTGATGTGAGGTGGATTCAGAAAAGGGGGTTCTAATTATAATCGAGAAATGATTCGTGTATGTGATGTGTTTTATATTGTATAATCTAAATGACTTACCAAACATTTGAGAAATGCATTTAAATCCTTTGAAAAGATCTTTCACCTTCATTGGAGCCATTTTATTAGAATTCCCTTTCTGCATCATGCAAAATAACTACAAAAACATGCATCTTAGCGTGAGTGTCGAAACCATGATTTTTCATGAAAGGTACGCATGGCGATACAACGAAAAAATATAACGATAAAATAATATTCAACAATTATCTTATCGCCCCTGGTTCCACCACTGATTTGTTGCCATTACAAAAACACGAAGAAAAATAACTACAAAACGTTTGTTTATCTTATCGTGAGTGACGAACCATGATTTTTTAAGTCAACGGGCCGATAAAATAATATTTTAGAGCTGTTCGCCCCATGGTTCCACCGCTGATTTGTTGTCATTACAAAAACTCGAAGAAAAATATATGTCTGTTTGACATACCTAATTTTCTCCCAAAAGAAGTCAATGCATGCAATGCAATATTGGCATTTTGATCACCTGAAGGACTCTAGAAAAATGGAGACATATAGAAGATGAACAAAAATAAAACAAGCAAAGGGGGGGAGAAGGTAAACCTTCAAGCTTTGTTTTATTTTTGAGTCTTCTTTTATGTCAAATAGATTAATTGTGTGAAGATGGTGAACACTTTTTTCAAAAAGGAGGAGGTAGAAAAGCCTTTCATAAAATTCAATGGCAATGATTCTTTAGAGATTATTGGCCATCAATCATTAATAGACATGAATAATAATAAAAAATATGGGAGATATAAATGATCTTATATATGATTTCATAATCATTTTTTGTTATATAGAAATACAAGCAATATTTGATATTTTGTAATTAGAAAAAACTAAGTTCTTACAACTTGGGTGGTGTTTGATAACTTGCATTTTAAGTTCTTGATCAAAATTAATATGTAACTTTTCAAAAATAAATTTATTTGATATAGCATTTTTAAGATGTTTTTAGTCAATCACCTATGTTCCAAAACGTCTTTATCAATCGCCTATATTTTAAAATGTTCCAGTTCATCACCCTTTTGTCAATATGCCGTTAAGTATAACACTCGGTGATGTCGAATTTGGGGTAGGTTATATCACACCTTTTTTTTCCCAAGGTTTTGTTTTATTGACATGACGATATATCCTTACCGAAAAGTGTCTCACACGCGTGTTATACATAACCACATATTAACAAAACGGGTAATGCACTAACTATTTCGAACAGTAGATGATTGACAAGAACGTTTTGAAACATATATGATAGAGTGGAAACATTTTGTAAACATAGGTGCATTGTTCCGGCCATTCCATGCAAGAGGATGTACACTAAAACATGGGACAGTTGAAATACGCACTAACAAACAATAAACATACATGTTGTTTTTTTACATGAATATGAATGTACTATGCTCACCCATGAAGAAATCTGAATTCTAACCCTTACAAATAGAAGCACTTGGGTAGCTCAAGAATGTTTTAGCAGAGACTATAAGATGCATCTCTCGACGGATCGATCTCAAATGTATAAACAAATAGTCTTGCTGTACAAAATGCATAACACCAAATAGCTCAAAGATGACAAACTAGAAGATGGCCCTTGGTACTAGACACCATCTAGAAAAATGATCGAGGCGACCAAGGAGGCATTGCTGCAGAATTAATGGTACCATCTGGAATGCAGTTTTCTTATCGTGAAATCGTGACTATGCCTTCTTGGCCTGCATATACCAAGAAGATGTAAGATTTTCCCTGTCTTAATATATGTAGGATTCGGAAGTTGAAGTTTGTTGAACTTTTTTCCTGAACAGGGAGCATCAGGAACAACGTGGTATGATACTTCATGGGGAAGCATGAAGTATAATGCTTACCTTACTCAAGTATTTCTTTTGGACTTTCAAAGCCGATTTTAGTGCTTTCTTTGCATCCAAAGTTCCTGTTATTTCGCCCAGGATCTGTATAGGCAGTTCATTTAGCAAATAAAAATAATGTGATTTGATCAACAGAGGGAGAGGGTGAGAGAAATACTTCGGCAACATCATCAAGACCCTTTGCCTCTGCAAGAAGTTGCTTATTTTTTGCCTCCAAAACACCTGCAGCGAGGAAAACAGCAAGAGCCCCTTGCTGATCTGTTGATCCAGTTTGGACATTTTGGCGCTGAAACTTACCGTATTGCTTTAGCATCTTGCCAGTAAGCTTCATTTCATCACTTCTTTGAGCACGAGCATTACGTGACCCCTCATACAAGGTATATATGTTCGGATCATATTCCATAGCCCACATGACCTGAATATTAGTTTTTCATCAGTGTAGATTGAAAGATGACTTCAGGTCTGCCAGAGGGATTTATTTTATTTTTTATACTGACTCCTTCAAATTAATCGACTTTTTCTATTTTTTCAAGGCAAAGTTTCGACCACCAATACATTTTTTATTATAATTTGAAAAATTTGCAAGATAATAATATTATGAAATATTTAAATTGTTAAAGACAAATCTAATTATATCAGTTTATTTTATCAGAATGGGGAATAATATTTATTCATGGTCGAAAATTTGCCTCGAAAAGCGAATACAGTACACCAATTAATTTGAGGAATAAAATGCTTATGGTCAAAATTTTACTTCAAAACAATACAACAATTAATTTGAATTGAAGGGAGTAGTAATTTACTCTAGATTCTAGGCTAAACTGTTGAGGAATTAATTTTTTTAATTTATTCTGTTGGTGAATGGTGCTCTAATATCTGTACGTTTTCTTTGAGGTAAAATAGCCTTACTTAGAAAAGTTGTGATATCATATATCAATGACCAATAACATATAGACCTCCAATTTCGAATTAAAGAAATCGTAGAATGACGAGAGAGCGAGAGACATATGTTTTATGTAACAGATATATTCAGATAAATATAAAGCACAAATAATCGAATTGATATAGAATATCAAAAACACGACATAAAGTATATGGCTAAAGGTAATGGCTTCACCTCCCAGAGACACATTGCATCAACAAATGAGAATTCCCTCCTGAAAACTACCATCAGCATTCGAAATGCAAATAAGTACTCTCCGCCGTCTAATGACTCTGTCAAGTACAGAAAGATGATTAGGGGAAGAGATTACCCTTGTAAACTTGTATAAACACGTTGAATTTGCAAATTGACATTCACTCAACAAATCTTGAATAACCAAATTTAAAGTCGTCTACTTGTAGAAAGCAGTACAATTCACATCACTAAACTATCTTTCTTTAAATTATTATATCCACATATATTGTGGGTAGCAACTGTTACAAAGTTAGTTTTCAAAGAAATAAGAAACTTTACCAAAAATTCGTACCAAGATGCTGATGAAGGTTAGGGTCAATCGTCTTAATAATTTGGGAGAGGATAGCAAGTTGAGATTGGACTCCCATAGATTGTGTGCTGCACCTGAAATTTTCTCTCTTGAACCAACAAACAAGTAACACGGGTCAAAAATTCCCCAATAGCAAAGCACATTGAAAATGCTTACATTAATATATTTTTAGCTTAATATAAATTTGACATGTATAAAAAATTTGAGTTAAATCTAAAAGTTCAACCATCGAAAACCAGAACTTTGCTATCTTCTGAGATGGAAAAATAGTTCGTAAGAACTTCAAAGAAAGTCAGAGTTCAGCAAATCACTTTTGAGAAGTCATAGATGTTCAACAAAATAATTCTAGATAAAATGGTTGAAATGAATATAAAACCAAAGGGCACACTAACTTATACAAATAATGAATTGTTAGCCAACAAAGATGAAATGCAACACTTAAAAAAGAACATAAAATGGAAGCTAAGCACATAAAAAATGTCACTTCTAACAAGGAGAATATGGTCTACCAGTCTACGCATTGCGTGTTCAAAGCACCAAAATGCATCAGCTTCATCTTCCAGGAGAATCATCATAGGGGAGCAAATATCACTCATTCCTATAAGAAAATAGTCATATAAGACTTACTGCCACTATCATGTCTGAACTTACTACATAAACAAATGTCACCTTGAACATAACCTATATCTCCGTCTACCCAGGCATATACGGAGAGTACATCCCATAGCTTCGCCTGATTTTCTTCCTTTTCGTAAAATACAAGAGCACGGTCTGTACGATTGACATCTAAACCTGCAAAAAAATATGCCTCAAATTCATGTGATAGATCAACTGAACACAGAGATACAAACACCTAAGTCCTAAGTGAACAAATAATCTAGTGAATCACTGCAAGAAAACTCGAGCTTGAGTTTTCAATGGCAACTTTAAACCTACAAAATTTGCAGTTACTACACTTCAGGTGGTTAATAAAGTGTCGCCCATGAAAATACTCTTCTTGAACCAAAGCAAGCATATGTCTCTTCGAACTTAGGAAGTTGAATTTATAAAACAGCATCAAATATAAGCAGAAATAATTTCATTTCTTAAGTTTCTTTGACTGGATTGTTCTAATATTGGATAAAACAGACAGTACAACTAATGCTAACAAGGAGCTAATGATCTACTAGTGAATTCAGACCTAAATACTTTCAGAATTGACCAAGTGGGCTATATCATTAGGCAATGACGATAAAGGAACTTAAAGAAGACACGTGGAGTGCAACATAAGGCATCATATACGGACCAATTTGATGCAACAGAAGCTTCCACTGGTGCACTTTCTTGTTAGATGGACTCCCACTGTCGTCAGCAATGACGCCATTATCATCTGAAGGATTATCAATTGGTTGGCCATCATCAGTGATTATTGGAGCTGTAATAATCTTTCCGCTGCCAATAACTGTCACCATCGCTTTGCATTCAGCTTTCCATGCAGCATAATTTTCCCTATGAGTAAATCCAATCAACACCTAAAACTTGTATGTAACTAAACACTAAAAACAAATTATTATCCACGAATATGACGTGTCTCTAGACCATAGACATAGAGTACAGGAAAACATGATTTTGTCACTTGGCACTCATTATTCTAAAATGGCACAAATATTAGTACAAAAAAACTCAACATTACCTTCTCCTCTGTCGAATCTCATCCCGCTCTGCACCTGTGCTGTTAGGATCAAAACAGCCCAACAAGAATTCCCATACTTCCCCTTTAATATAAGGATGAATTCCCTAAAATGAATAGAAATCTGATAATAATAAATCATGTCGTTCCTCAGCTTTGTAGACAACTCAGAATTGAGACAAACATCAAGTGTAAACTTCGAGTAAAGGAAAATTATTGATATACTGTAAAGATGCAAGAGGAAAAATCCCAGCAGAATAGAGCATTTGACATTTTGGGACTATCTGAGATAAGTATATTGAGTAACATTTTTATTGTACTAAAGTCCTTTATGACTCGTCGTACCAGAGTTGCTGGTTAAGGAATTCTTATATCAGGTCAATGATAGAAAGAGTGCTATATATTTAAAAACAAAAGAAATTCAGCATTATTGGCGTCTTTGTTTATGCACCAGAAGGTAGGTACTAGGTCATGTAACTTTTTTGCCCATATATATGTTTACGAGACGAATCCTTGAAGTGGAGCATACCCCTCTCTGGATCCTTCTGAGCACACCTCCCATATCCAAATGACCATCTCCAGTAAATGCACTTTGCCACCTTCTCACACTAAGAGTTTTCCCTGTCTATTAAAACAATTGAAAATTCAATCATAGCCCAAATAAGACTATCTGTCAAAAAAATTCCTTACAGTAAAACCTAGAGTTTCCATGTCATATGGCGTCAAATATTATATTCTAACTCTTTGATATAGTGAAGTAAATCATAATGGCTCATTACACTGCCTACACTTCTTATCGATTGTGAAGTAGTAAATAGTGTTTGCACTCCACTCTTGCGTCAACTAGGAAACAATCTCTCTGTTATTACAGGGGGGAGGTTGGCATACTATTCGAACCCATCCCCACATACCTTACTTAGGAGGGGCCTCTTCAAAGGTATTAGGGCATGTTGGGTTGTTAAGCCTAGACTAATTTGACACAGATAACTTCTACAATATTGACTTATTTATATCAAGAATTTGATGTGGACAAATTACTTCAATTATTTTGGTTCGGCAATAGTGCATGGCGGAAATTAGTTAACATATAATTGGACTTATTAGTTGTTACTCATTATTTGTCTTAGGTAATCAAATATAACAGTATTACAGTTTTATAAGAATGGATATGATTTGGAAATGCACTTTCTTTTATTCAGAGTGGTTCCAAAAGAATAAGAATATGCAATATCAGCTAAATGTATCTTTAACAGATGCAAACTTGGATTAGTTAATGGGTACAATACTCAGTATATCGACAAGGAAGCTGGAGAATATCCTCGTCTCACTCACCCTTGCTTTGAAACGAGTCTTGAGGACATCATCTCGGCATTCAGGCCTAACGGGATAGAATTCATCCAAATCTATCAATGCCGAATTCCACATCTGGCATCGTCCTGTGGAACTATCTCTCGGCAATCAACAATCAATATAGCAATAAACCAACCACTACCATCAAGCAACAATCAGAATTGCATTGAACATTTTTACATATACCTACCAGGCAACAACTAACATCACACAAAAATCACAAATTCGAGCAGCGCAATCTTGAACAAATATCACCACCCACATAATAGCACATTACGCCCTACTAAATAGCATCACCTGAATAACGGTTTGGGTAGCAAAAATTAAAGAACAGCTCGTGGGCATTTCGATTTCATCGTGTAGTTATATGAATTATAAAGCCTCAATCTTGATCAAAATTTACAACCTCCATCCAAAAAGATCGACCTTTTTCTTTACAACTATCAAAAGTAACCAAACTTTATGTCCTTTATTGTCACACATAACTTCAATTCGAATCAAGATCATCACTAGTAGTAAATCACATTGAATATACTAACATCTGATACATTTTCACCAAATATTATATAGCATACATATAAAAATACATGAATTGTTCGAACAAGTATGCAACATCATGCATCGTATACAAATGAGTTGAGCACCTTTAATCTTTCGGATCATCGGATTAAATAGTTATTAATGGAGGATGTCTGAAGATGATGTTCCCCTCGAACCGATAGAGATTCGGAGACTTTGAGGTTTGCTGTCGGAAATTCTGTTGTTACCGAGTAATGGAATGCATCATTTTATTGTCACCATGATCATAGTTACACGGATTGATGATTTATTTATTTTTTGCCCAATCAGTTAAATTATAAATGAAGTTTGTAAATTTTAATTTAAGTAACGAATTTTAATTCACGATAGATATCTTTCTATATAATGTTCTTTTAAATCCTAAAAGTATTTGAATTAATTGAATAATCTAGTGAAAATGAACGTCGTGGTTCGAATCTCACTTTATCGTTAATTTACAACAAAAAAAATCATCCAAAGTATTCATTTAAGAGGCAGGTTCTGTTTTACTTGAAATCATGAATTTATAAACATTTTAATTTGTCTTCTATAGTCTGATAATTTTCAGTTGTTTTTGAATTGCTTGATTTTCTAGTTAAGCATTTGAATTGTATATAATACGTTCATCATATGTTTGAAACATGATGACTAACCTACCTAGATTAATTATTCTGGTTACAAGTGCTTATCGACTCAATAACAAGTCACATATTGGAGTATGTTACCCAATTTTATATATCAACTAGTTGAGGATGAGAACAAATTTAGCTCGTTATTTTAGGAAATCATATTGACAAAACTCGTTATTATATCGAGTTAGGTCAAGTATTCCAATGAACTCGACTTATTTCTAATACTAAATGTATTGTATGTTGCACAAATTATGTATACACTTTTACATTTTTTTTTTTTTGTAAATTAGCGATGAGATGAGTTTCGAACCAAAGACTTTCTGGCCACTAGCAAAGTCTTTTTCCACTAGGCTATTCGATTAGCTTTACACTTCAACATGACTTGATGTGAGAATTGTTGTCTACAATTCTTAATAAACTCCATTACAAATACTCCCTCCGTCCCTAAAAGATTGTCACATTTTGACTTTTGGTAGTCAAATATTACAAAATTAGATCATGAATTCCCATTAAACGATAAGAAATAATATGGTCTTGTGGGACCTTGTTAGATTCGTCTCAATATATATTTTTGAAATATTAACTTTTTATAATCTTTTCGCATGTAGAATAATAGATATTTATGTTTTAAATCGTGTTTTGTTGACCACCAAAAGTCAAAATGTGACAATCTTTTAGGGACGGAGGGAGTATCATATAGCCTTTTGCCCTTTTCTATTATCAACATTTGATGGGCTAAATATAGCCCAATAAGATAAACTCATACAAAGCCCACATAAAGAGGTCTAATCAATTTAGGTCTAATTATATATACCTTCTCCATAAACCCTAATTTTCTCTTCACTTCAATCGTCGTCGCCACCCCCTCCCCCCCCCCCCCCCTACAGCTCACAGCTCCACCACCTCTAGCAAAAAATGGTGAATTTCTTTGCCTAAAGCTGACAGCTTTGTAATAACTACAATTTTTATTTAATAATTTGTTTAATCAATTTGTTTGTTACTATGTGTAGCCTTTCAAGAGGTACGTTGAGATTGGAAGGGTTGCCCTTGTCAATTTCGGGGAAGATTATGGAAAGCTTGTTGTCATCGTTGATGTGATTGATCAGAATAGGGTATGTGTTTTTATGCTAAAAAATCAATCTTTATTGAAATGTTTTCACTTGTTCCAAAATGGTTGTCCTGTTTGAATGCTCATTTCGATGGTTATTGTATGATATTTGGTGAAATAAAAATATTGCATTTTAAAAATACAATTTAAACACGATCACTTTGAGTCAAATTAAAGCTGTGTGTGTTAAGCTGGTGACTTTGAAAAATTGAAAATCAAATTAGATTATCTTTTTGAAAATGGAGGTGTTACTATATTTGGAATAAAGAATGTCAATGTTAGTGATTGAGGATGCTCCAATGAAAATCTCTTTTTAGATTTTGCAAGCTCTTGAATCTAAATGTGGAATATGCTCGTTCTTTATAATATTAACATTTCTCGTATTTTGTATTTGGTTTGTGTGATGTAGTTATCGGATACAGAAATCTTAGATGAATACATAACCCTGATCCAATTGTGACCCTTACATCGATTTTAGTATTTGTAGAATATATTATTTATTTTGAAGTAATATATTGTTTTTTTGTGTACATTGCAATAATGTTCGGTTGAAATCTTTGATCACTAGATATTAATTTTTCTTATATTTTGTATTTTGCGCGGTGATAATATTTTTCTCTGCATAGTTAATTTGATCTATATGCACTTGTAGGCTCTTGTTGATGCTCCTGACATGATACGCAGTCAAATGAATTTCAAGAGACTCACTCTCACTGATATCACAATTGACATAAAAAGGAGTCCAACTAAGAAGGTTTTGCTTGCTGCAATGGAGGCTGCTGGTAAGTGTAATGTTATGGATAAATCATGGTCCGGCTTCGCATAGTTGAATATGTACAAAATTTGACTTTTGATATTGGTATTTTAGATGTCAAGAACAAGTGGGAAAACAGTTCTTGGGGAAGAAAGTTGATCGTACAGAAGAGAAGGGCCTCCTTGAATGACTTTGACAGGTTCAAGATCATGTTGGCAAAGATCAAGGTTAGTTCATAGATTCAGTTGGGTTTCCAACTTGTTTTTACCCCCGACCATTAAAATCCTCCAATAGTATGAAATGAGGTTTCATTGCATTTTTTCTCAGTGATTATGATATCTTAGTAACTTCTTGAATGGCTTTTTAAATGATAAAGATTCTAAGTCCATCTTGAGTTCATCTCTATAAACCATATAGAGCCATATTGTTTGATTAGTACGTCACACGGTTTGAGGATCACTTATTATTGCGAGTATTTGTACAACCATTCTACGAGTGTTCCATGCATCGGTCACTAATATCTTGTTAAATTGGTTGGCATTGCAGAAGGCCGGAGTCGTGAGGCAGGAGCTAGCTAAGCTCAAGAAGGAGATCAAAGCTTGAGAGTGAATGTTCGATTTCAGAATGTCATCATCTATTTCATTCTTAGATATCTTGTTAGCTATAAACTCCTTGATTTTGATGTTGTAATTTGCCTTCTTATGGTGTTTCTTAACTTTGTTCAAGCACAATTTATTTCGTTTTTCATTTAGATTTTTGACGTGATTAATCCGTGTATTCTTATTCCTCATTACTTAGATTTCTTAGTAGCTCAAAACTTAAGATCTTAAATTCTTTGAAAGTAACATGAAGGTCCTCAAGAAGGCTTCATTGTCTCAAATGTTTCATCTTGATGTCTGCAAATAATCATAAATTATTCATAATGATCGATTTAATATTAAAGGATAAAATTGACTTGTGCACCTAGTGGTTCCCTAGCCTTGAATCTCGATGTATCATTTTCTTCAACACCCCCCCTACCCTCCCCCTCCCCACCACCACCACCCCCCACCCCACCCCATCCCCGTTGACTTTACATTCGCTAGAACTTTGAAAAACAAAGAGGATCTATAGGAGGATCAAGGAGATTGACTCTTTCTTCTACATTAAAAATTTGATATAAGATTTCACTTCAACTTAATCGTTCTATTAAACCACGATACAAACTACGAAGACCTAAAATATTATGCAATATAAATAATCCTAGATTTGTAAAATTCCTATTAATGTCAATTGGCATATAGATTGGAAGCATTATAAATATCTTGTGTGTGTCAATTGATATGCCAATTGAAATACTATATGAATTTTACTAATTAAACTACACTTAAGGGGATTAATATGAATAACCCAAATATTGAAGGACCAAATCAAAAAAAGATTAAAGTATTGAGTAAAAAATACAGAAATTTCAGACAAGTTCCATCTTCTTACACGTTGAGGTCTCCTCAAACTTTGATAATTCGATCATAGCGGCAATTATTTCTGCAATAATTTCAATAATTTCCATAACAAAACCCTCAAATAGAGAATCCATCTTCCCAATTCCAAATATCTTTTGTTTTTTTGATGATGAAGAACATTTTTGCCAAGAAACCCACTGCCAAAGGTTGGATTTTTATTCATGAAAATAATTGTTAACACTTTGATAATTTGTTCTAGCTAACATTATCAATTCATCAATATTACTGTAGTTAAAGAAAATCTGTTTCAATTACTTTTAATGTTTTGATTATGTGAATTTGAGCTGCTAATTGTAGTTTAAATATGGCTGATGATTATATTTTTATTTTTGTTGCAGAGGCGCTTAGGGAGAGCAAGAAAGAGATGACCACTGCTACCAGAGGTATTTTTATGTGTTTTACATTAACACGTCCCAATGGCTTTGAAGAGGCGCTTAGGGAGTATGCATCGTTAGTTCTGTCATAACAAGGAGATATTTTGATGTGTTTATTGTTTCGAAACTTATTTCCCCTTTTACTTTCCAAATTATAAACATTTGAGGTGATTTTAAACTATGTGGATCTAAGAGAGTACTTAAAGTTTATTACTTAGTACTCTACATCATCAACGACGAGCCCCAATGCTTTTGAAGAGGCTCACGCCTGAGGAGGGTCGGATAGTATGCAACGTTACCATGTGATGGCATCATGGCAAGGAGTCTGTTTTTGAATTGACCGAATAGTGAATTGCAAAAACTATGTATTGCTTCACAACAGATAGGAAGTGTAGGTAGTGTAATGAGCCATTTTGATTTATTACTTGATACCCAATATTGAGGTTGTTAGTTGGCATGTAAGAGTATTTCTATGTTGTCTTCTATCAAGAATGTTGTATTTGGATACGAAAGGGAGTGGGAAGATTGTGCTCGATTTGAAGTTGTTTTGCAGTAGCGACACCTGATATTATTGGAAGTTTCATGGGTATATGGTGACTTAATTGAGGGTCATACATTTTTTATAACACTAATTGCATGATTGTTTCTTATGGGATTTGATTCAGGTGTTGAGAGAGAAATACGTACATTGCAACTCGAGGTCTGTTGTTGAAATATAATTCATAATAGTTGAATAATGTGTAAAAGTATATAAGTGCAACAATGACACATATGGATTATGAATGGAACAGGAAAAGAAGCTTGTTGCGGAGATTAAGAAAACTGCAAAATTGGGTAATGAGGTCGGTGTTGCATTATGATATTAGACATTTAGTGTTTAGAGCCAAGAGTTGTGAATCAAGCTGACCCTTTAGCATCTAATATTGTGTTTCATATCACAGGCAGCAACGAAGATCCTTGCACGTCAACTAATTAGGCTTAGACAGCAAATAGCCAACTTGCAAAGCAGCCGAGCTCAGATCAGAGGTGTGTCAACTGCCACCCAGGTAACTAACAACCCTTTCCTGGTTAGCTTTGACTTCCTGTATTCAGAATTCTCGGGTGAATATTGACCATCTACGTTTTGTAGGCTATGTCCGCGCAATCATCAGTTTCAACTGGCATTAAAGGTGCAACTAAGGCTATGTCTGCAATGAATAAGGTCAGAGTGTGGGACATTATTCAGTTCCGTAGACCACTTATGATGTATGCTAAGCTTATCAGATACGGGAAAAAAGCTTCTGAGTATTTTATCTAGACTCAAGATTCAACCATTTTCTTAAATAAATCGGTTATTTGAATTTATATTTCTAGAGCCTCTCTTTCAATAGCTTCTGTTACTTAATCGCAGATGTTGCCAATCAATATTTAATAGAGTTTAATAGCACACCAACAAATTTCTGTTTAATATATTTCTGCAGCAAATGGCCCCTGCCCAACAGGCAAAGGTGTTACAAGAATTCCAAAAGCAGTCAGCTCAGATGGACATGACTGTAAGATTCTCAATCTTTTCGCACCTTATCTTGTTATGAATTTATCATTAGCTTTCACAAGTTAACTTTTTGACATCTATTTTTGTACTACAGACTGAAATGATGTCGGATGCCATTGATGATGTTTTGGACGATGATGAGGCTGAAGATGAAACAGAAGAGCTAACAAACCAGGTACAAATTTATGATTTTACTATGATCTGATTTTGGTCTCTGGAATCTAGTTATTTTGAAAAGTTCAGCTCATTGAGCAGTCGAACAAATCAGTTGCTTTCCTACAGTTTACACCATATTACCATATATCAGTTCGAGAAACTATCTGTCGGGCTTTGAAACAAATTGCCATGTTGAAAAGATTTTACTTTGAGAAAACGTTCCTCTTTTTTCTCTTTTCTTGGTTTTACAGCGTTAGTTGGATATGATTGCACAAGTTTTCATGATTGAAGTACTTCTATAACGAAGCAATAGAAAATGGTCCGATTCATCCAAAGTTTTTAATGATTTAGCGCCGTCAGTGGACAGTGTTACTTGCTGTATAGGACTGCATATAGATGGTATACCACTATACCTCATGCCCACATTCTTGTTCTCAAAACCCCATGCTTTACTCCAAAATGCAAGTATGGGTGAGGCTGTGGTTAGTTAAAGCCCCAATATGGTTACCATTACTAGCTTCCTTTTTTGTTAGCCTGTCGAGATTCTTAAGGGCATCAGGAATTCTGGTGTACGGCTCTATAGATAGCATGTTACTACATCATAATTGTCTCACCATATTATATCCGTATTTTTTCATTTATTCTACTCAGATATTCCTTTGTTATGAATATTCATAGGTGTTGGATGAAATCGGTGTTGACGTAGCTTCACAGGTTCGTATCTTGAAACATCTCCATCTCCTGACATACTGAGATTGCATATATATCAATAACCAAATCTGATTGGTCTATTACAGTTGTCGACAGCACCAAAAGGAAAGATTACAGGCAAGAATGCTGAAGATGTTGGCAGGTATATTCCTCCTTTGTCATCAATTTGATGTTATCCTAATCGAGTCTTTCCCCTTCCCACCTCCCTGGCCGACATAAAATGTAGTCGTCTATTAGAAGATCTGTGAACTGTCTCACCTGATGGTTCCTGCTAATTATTGCTGTTCAATGACAAAGAATAAAGACATCAAATAGAGAAATTATCTCAATTGGGAGCATCTTAATTCCTAAGTAATGGAACGACTACACTAACATGAAATCTTCACAAAAGTCTGCATCAGTTTGATCATTGGTGCCGGTCACTGTACCTGAATTAGTCGATGTAGCTTAAGCTCCATTGTTATCGATTGCATGCATAAGCAATCCTATCAAGTTATCATCTTACATGGACTTTATATTGCAGCAGCATCTGCAGTTAACTTCATTACTTCTACAACACTTGGTAAACCGTAAATCATTTATTAATTTCGAGTTGCGTTACTTGTGCAGTTCGGACATCGATGAACTGGAAAAGAGATTGGCAGCCCTCAGAAATCCCTGAGTGGCCGTGGAAGCCATGGCTCATGGAATACCAACTTATTTTTCGCCTTTGTACATTGTATACTCTCGCTTTAAACGTCACCATACTTGGAGAAAATTATTAATCTTTGCATGATCACATCAAATGTTGTGATTGCGTTTGATTATCTATGGCCATGAATGCTTACTGCTTAGAAAGTTGTATAGTTATCTTGGGAAACTTCTATATAATACTAAAGGGAACAGCTAAAAAGACGCCCAAATATAAAATGTATCATTCGACAAACAGAAAGCCAAAGTGACTAGATACAAGAGTTACAAGCATCGACATTTATCCCAACTGAAAGCATTTGGTACAAGAGGGAGAACTCGAAACACATGAAAACTCATCGATCTTTATGACGAGTTTAAAAAGCATTACAAAACGTTTACAGACTGTTGAACAAAACCAATACAACACAGCACACCTAGAAGTAGGGTGCAATTTTGCAAGACACATTACCCATTTACAGGATGCTAAAAACTCCTGAAACAGAAAGGCATATGTCTGTTCGCCTGTGGTAACTCATTTGCTTTTCAGATCACTCACTTTTTAATAGAAAGGAACTCAAAGCTGCGTAAAGGATCATCTCGATTCCCCTTTGTGATAGCAGCACGAGAGGTTGATGATGGTCTTGGTTCAGATCCAGATTGAGCTCTGCCGGTTGAAGATAAACGCCCAATAGGGCTTGGCACTAGCCTACTTGGTCGACTGGGCTCTGCCGAGGAGCTTGCTCTGTCTCTGTTGCTTGAAATAGCAGAAGCAATTCTTGATGAGCCTCGTGAAGATAGACCTCTCTCAGAATCAAATTGCTGCAAACAAAATATATATATATATATATTAACTCATCTGACATAAAACTAACATAATTTGACACGATAAGTACTTATCTTTCAATGTCAAGAGTTTACACATCACTAGGTGAACATGCACACGCATTTATTGTTTGGATGCACACTGCTCTTGAAGTGTGTAAATTGATTTATAAAGTAAGGGAAACACTTCAAGTATATAAAGTAATGTAGTGAGAACTGGTACCACATCCACAGAAGAAGGTACATCCTCTGAATTCCTATGTCTTGAATGTTCGCCATGAAGTCCAGAACTTGAAGCATGTCGCCTTGAAAAGGCCTCTACTGCTCCTGGTAATCTTTCTCGCATGTCCTGCCCTATTGGATTCATTGCTTCAGTTAATAACAGACAAGTAATAGCGGGACAAGCTTACTCATCAAAATTCTATCTGGTTTTAAGAACTATATGTTCCGAAAGGAAAAAAACCAATCAAACACTAATATATTCAAATAACAAAAATCCACTTATTGATAAGAAACACTTCAAAAAATATCACTCATGTCCACACTCGAAAGGATATGATGAACAATTATTCTGCATAAAAAAGAACACCTGGCGCCTTTCCGTGCTTGTCTCCAGAAGGTCCAGCACTTCCACCAGGGGTCTGTAGGCAATAAAATGAAAGAAAGGAAGATGTAACTGTTGACCAGTCTCTTAAACATTATTGATCAAACGAAGGAAAAACCACAAAAAAGAACTTACTCTTCCTCTGGCGCTGGCACCAATTTGAGGATACTTTAATATTGTCCAATCAAACACATAATCGAATTGATAACCTAAAGAAGCATCAAAGTCCGATATGATTTTCTATTGAAATTGAATATGTAGAGAGTGATTTACAGAGTATGAATGATAAAATCTGAAATTGATTGAACTTGGGAAAATTACGAGAACCGATATCTGTTATTACCTTCACGGATGAACAAGTCTCTAAAAAGTCTCTTTAAATATGAATAATCTGGTTTATCTTCAAACCTTAATGATCGGCAGTAATGAAAATATGAGATAAATTCCGAAGGATGTGATTTGCATAGCACCTGTCAGAAGTAATTGGAACTTGATGAAATTTCTGGTTATGTAGGTCTAATAAAGAGACGAATCCATAAAGAGTAACTTACAATTAGAATGTCATTGACATTCCACTAGAATCTAACTACATCATAAATTCTTATTGCTTTCTTAATATGATAGTTTACGACACACTTGTACCAACGGAAGTATTACGAAGCATCATCAATAAAATAACTTCTGCTCATTCAGAAGACTTATTTACCTTGTTTTGTATTCTTGAGTTTAATGTAGTAACACAACCTAGTCTGGTTTCCTTACGAACTCCTAGAACTTACATGGTTAGCACTTTCATAATTATAATCTGATGATCAATCCATATATATAAGCAAACTATATTTGTGAAGAATCATGTATGTTCAAAATATCACTACGATAGTACATCGATATGATGTGTAACATTTCAGGATTCGTTTATCCTTGACCAAGAGACTTACGTCAAAATTTCAAAACTGTTTATTTAGAACAATTAAATCCAAACAGGTAAAACAAGACTAGAATAACATCAAATTCCAAAAGTTACTATTTCTCCATGATGTACTTTTGTTATGGAAAGGGTAGAAAATGATTTTGTCAACAATTAAACTGGTGCCAAGTACCTCTATAGGGGTCAGCATTTTCTTTTCACTGATCTTGTCATATTTCTGCTTTTTGGTTCCAGCTCGTAATCCCTGCCATGGAAGACTAAATAAAAGTATAGACTTAATCAGAAAAAAATGAAGCACGATAAACAATATAAGAATTTAATTCAGATATTTTTTTTTTAGGAAAATCAATTCTGCAGCAATAGTTTAGTTACATGAATATCACACACCAAGTATTCATATGATGAAAGTTCGCATAATGAAAATATATACATCTATATTAATTAGATCAATTTGGGGTCCATATTAAGGGCCTGTTTGTTAAACTTTTTCAGCACTTAAAATTAATGTATTAAGTACTTATTTAATTAAGTCTGTTTGTTAATAGAAAAAATTAAGTACTGAACATAATCAGATCTGAATGAAATCCTTAACAAAAAATTAAGTCAAAATTTACTACTTATTTTTCTCCTCTTAATGACTTAATCCCACAATTCTTTGAAAACCCCAATTTGTCCTTCCTTAATTATTCCAAACTCATACATTCTTATTCAAATCAAATTCAATTATTATTATTATTATTATTATTATTATTATTATATATTATTATTAATTTCCTTCGTTATATTCTTATTCTTCTTCTTATTATTATTAAGATTACTATTATTTTATTATTATTATTAAATATTAATAATAATTATTATTATTATTATTCATCATCATCATCATCATCATCATCATCATCATTATTATTATTATTATTATTATTACTATTACAATAATAATTATTATTGTTACTATTATTAATATTATTATTATAATCATCATTATTCTCACTATTGTTATTATTATTATTATTATTTATTTAATAATAATCATTATTATTATCATTATTATTATTATTATTATTATTATTATTACTTTAAATTATTATTATTGTTACTATTATTATTATTATTATTATACTCATTATTTTCACTATAGTTATTATTATTATATGTTATCATTATTAATATATTATTATAATTTTGATTATTATTGCCGTTATTTTATTAATTATTTTTATTATCACTTTATTATTATTATTATTATTAATATCATTATTAATATTTTATTATTCTCATTACTATTATTATTATTATTTTCATTTTCATTATTATTATTTATTATTATTATTATTATTATTATTCTCATTATTATTATTATTAATATTTTATTATCTTCATTACTATTATTATTATTAATAATAATAATATTGCTACTCTTATTACTATTATCAAGATTATTATTATTATTATTATTATCATTAATATTATTACTAATTTTATTATTATTCTTATATTATTGTTATTTTGATTCTTAATATTATTCTTTTTCATATTATTATTAATATTCGTGTTATTAATGTTAATATTATTATTGTTATTCTCATTTATTAGTCATATTCATAAATTATAATTTAATTATTTAATTCATTTATTTTTCTGTAATATTTATAATTTAATTAATAATATTTCTGTAGTATTATATTTATTTATTTAATATTTGAGTTTTTATATTATATTTGCTCGTTGACTTTTTATAATTTACTGAATGACATTAATTATTTTATTTTAATTTTATTAATTAATGACTCATAATATTATATGAATAATAATACTACCTCCATCCCTATTTAATAGACCCATTTTGACTTTTTGGGTCAAACTTCGAAAGTTTTGACCGTAAATTGTTATTAATCGATAAGAGATAAAATAGTCATATGAGATCTTGTTAGATTTGTCTCAATATATATTTTTTAAATATCAAGTTTTTATAATTTTTATACATGTAAAATTAAAAATATTTACGTTTTAAGTTGTGTCTCGGAGACCGTGAAAAAGTAAATGGGTCTATCATTTAGGGATGGAGGGAGTATTATATTTATACATATTACAATGTAGTTTATAATATTTATACATAAGGAAGTGTGGTGGGGATGAATTTGTCAATACAACATAACTTGAGTAATTTTCAGTGAACGGTTATCAAACACTTAAATTTTTCAGTATTCAGATTCAGTTTTCATTCAGATTCAGACATTCAGTATTCAGTCACTTGTTGTCAGACTTCAGACTTCAGATTCAGACATTCAGTTTTAACAAACAGGCCCTAAGTAATTTAAATTAATTAGTATTAGTAAAACCTCCCAGTTTATTTGTGATGGAGGGAGTATAGTCCAAGTCTCCAAACAAAAAGAGAGAAATTACCTTCCTCTCAGAAAATACATAAGCACATAACCAAGAGATTCCAGATCGTCTCTTCTACTTTGCTCTGACATACAACAGGTAACACTCAGATTACAGTACTGTATTTTTTGTGGAATTTGTGAAAAAATGAAAATACTTTATTAATTTGAACATATCAATATGAAAAATGACTAACCAACTCCAAGGTGCGTATTAACACTAGCATAACGAGCTGTGCCTGTGAGGTTTTTATTTTCCCTGCGAAGAAGTGTAAAAACTCTCAAAGTGACTACTTAGTCTGCTGAGACAATTAACGATATCCACAGGATACTATGAACTTTTCTTGTTCATGACAAACATACAGAGATTTACTTCAAAGAAGTTGACAGGTAAAATAGTGACTTACCTGTAGGGAATATGCTTATGAGTCTGGAGATCTCTGTACTTTTTGGCAAGACCAAAATCAATTGCATACACCTGTGAGATGTATTTAGAATGAGCTAACTGTGCTATAATATGAGACATATGTGGTAATGCAATTAAAGGTCTGAATGCCTATATATATAGCTACAGCAAGTATCTAAAGTAGTCCCTAATAGGAGTAATAGCACAGTAGATAAGGTGCACTAAGTGATAGTCGATTGCAAGTGGAACGAAATCGAATGTGATTGTCAAACCTATAACTGTCAGTTGTGAATATGTACTCCCACCATCAGAATTTCTTAGGGATGCTCTTCTTTTCTGAAACATTTAAATTATTTTTCTTGTTTGACTTTCACCCAAAAAGGAGACAGTTGAGAGGAAGGAAAAACGGGATCGGGAAAATAAATCTAAATTGTCGATAAAAATTGTGCAAAAGTGAATATCTCCAACAAAATGGATGAAAGTAGTAAGAGATAAGCCTAAATCCTGCACCAAAACTTAATACTGATCTATGAGCCTTGAGGATTACCTGATTTGCTTTTCGACCTAAACCCATCAAGAAGTTATCTGGCTTTATATCGCGGTGAAGAAATCCTCTTGAGTGCATGTATTCAACTCTATTAATCTGAACAACAATGCTCAGTTAATAATGCAAATAATGATTATACATATGGTATCTGAAATACAATATTTATGAATTTATGTCTACTTACTAATTGATCCGCAAGCATAAGTACTGTTTTCAAGGAGAATTTTCGATTGCAATAATTAAAAAGGTCTTCAAGACTTGGTCCAAGAAGGTCAATAACCATCACATTATATTCACCCTCAACCCCATACCATTTAAGATTTGGAATCCCACCTGCAAGATAAAGTACCAGACAGTCAGCTTACTAATTCACATTCTACCACCATAAATTTCCAATATGAGAAGGGGGTGCTTGTGAGAGAGGATGATACTTACTTCCTCCTTGGAGAAGCATGTATATTTTAGATTCGTAGTGCAGTTGAGGGTGTCTGGTTTTGACAGATTCCTAATGGTTGCAGAAACGATCAAGTAAGAACATATTTAATGCTCATTAAAGAAAACATCATAGGACTTCGCAAATAAACAGCTTGAGAACATAAAAGTAGGCAAGTCCAAAATGAATAATGTTCAATGATTATTGTTATAGCAGCTTGCGCAACTCACACGAGAGTGAAACTATACCAAAAGACCTTTACCTACATGTGATGTCTCATAGCGACTGGCTTCATCCCCAAAATAAAAGTTATGCCAATTAAATATATGCGTAGTATCATTACATTAACACTTCAAATAAATTAAGCCAATAAGCGAGCAGGGGTGACAAAGAGGATGAGTTTTCTTGCAGTTTCCACTCACACGCCATATCTGGTGACTCCAATGATGTTACATTTTACTTAAAATATTCTAATTTCCATTACGAAGTACAAAATGTTAGCACTAGAAATATGATTTTTATGTCTAGGCAAATATCTCCAAATCTACAAACCATCATATCAAAGGAAATGACCAGATTTGACTAGTTCAAATCGCAACATATAACATCATATTCAATAAAGCACGCAACTTTAAACGAAAACAAATGCAAGCAACATAAAATTACCAGCTTGATGGCCACTTCTTCCCCATTTTGTATGTTAACCCCTAAACAATCACAAAGAACGAAACTTTACAAATCATTTATCATCTCGAAGGACCAATCAATACAAAAAATAACTAATCCAATCCAAATAAGCAAAAAAAAAAGATATCGATAAAGAGCCATAATCATTTACCTAAATAAAGTTCACCAAAAGAACCACTCCCAATCTTCCTCCCTAGCTTAAACTTCCCACCCACAACATGATCCATTTCTCAATATTCTCTATCACATAAACTAACCCAACAATTTCCCCCAAATATTGAGCTAAATCAACAATCCTAGGGCTAATTCGACAATCGAAATGATAAAAATCCAATTTTGAAATCCCCCAAAACCGATAATCAACAATTGCCCCCTATCAATATACAAACAATAATCAGATATCCAATAAACTCTTCAAGAACTACATCAGCCGATCAACACCAATTATCTGATTCATTTCCCCTTTTTCCCAATTAAATATGTGAATAATAATTGAAAATTGAAAACCCCATTATCATAATAAATCATCAACATCAGCATCTAATCAAATTCTTCAGAACAATAATCGAATAAGAAGAAGCAAAAAAAAGATAAAAATTGGGGTATGATTTTGTTGAATAAATAGTTAAAGGAGCTATATATTTAGTTATCTATTTTGTCGATTATGTAATAAAATATAATTAGTGATGAAGAAATTGAGAGAACATGATGAGAGAGACAATTATCCGAAAAATGTGTGATAAAAAAGAAGTGAAAGAGAGAAATAAAAGCAATTTTATGCGATTTTAAAAAATTATACATGTAATTAAATATTTATACAGTACTCTGTATTATAATTATAAATGATGAACACAATTACTCCCTCCGTCCCTAAAAGATTGTCACATTTTGACTTTTGTTAGTCAAACATTACAAAATTTGATCATGAATTCCCATTAAACGATAAGAAATAATATAGTCTTGTGGTACCTTGTTAGATTCGTCTTAATATATATTTTTTGAAATATTAACTTTTTATAACTTTTTCGCATGTAGAATAATAGATATTTATGTTTTAAATTGTGTTTTGTTGACCACCAAAAGTCAAAATGTGACTATCTTTTAGGGACGGAGGGAGTACAATTTACAAAACATGAAATATATACTAATAAAGAAAAACAAATGGGGCCCAATATAATAAAATTTATTTCAGAGGATGTTGATGATGATGTGTCACCCACGTCAAATGGTCTTGATGAATTGAATATGTTATATGTTCACTACTTTTTTTTATGTTCAATTTACCATTCATTTAAGACCATGTACGGTAGAAGTTTAGTTAAATTCACTTTATTTAGTGTCACGTCAGCTTAAATTCTCATTTAAACCCACTTTCCATAACATAGTTTTATTCAGGATTTTATTAACTTTCTCTCCCTTTCGCATCACTTTATCTTTATTATGTATCCCACCATATTTTAACTTATCTCGTTATTTATACATATGTTATTATTAAAATTATAATCTTTATAATAGTTAATTTTATGATATAATTAAAAAAAAAAACTCATTTTTTGTGTCTAAATGAAAGGTGTAAAAAAACTCTCTTTTTCTTTGTGTCCAAATGACACAAACCTAAGCTCTATTTATAGATCTCGAAAAAATAAAAAAATAATGATATACTCCCTCCGTTTCAATATATTTGATTGTTTGGGAGAAAAGTATTTTATTAAGGAATGGTGCAAGATTATTAATATGTCCTCAAATAAAGGTGTTGGAGTGTTATTTTATTAGTGACAAAATATTTTTCAGGGGCAAAAAAGATAAATATATGCTTAAAAGTTCATTGAAAATGTAAACAATCAAATATTTTAAAACATGACAAAATTTCTAACCAATCAAACATATTGAAACAGAGGGAGTATTTTTTATATTTTTATTTCGATGAATTATAAGTAAATAATACATTTATTAAACAAGGAAAAGCAAAAAAAATTATTAGAAAGGAAGGGTGGTTCAATGCGTCAGCACCCCATTGAAGCCGTCGCGCCACTTTAACCCCAATGATCCCACCATCAATTTAAATGCTCTATTTTAAACCCAAAATTTTGAACCTTTGTTTATACTTAGATATGAAAACGCTCATACTAAACCCACTTTAACCCCCACATTAAACTCTGTTGTGGGTAGTCTAACCGTTATTCTTATGGATTAGCTCTTTGCGTGTTTGACACCCAAAGTAAAAAAATTAATCTCAAATAGAACCTAGCCAGTTCATAATTAAGCAACTTTACAATAAGCTCATGTTATCTCCGAGTCACGACCTCAATCAAAACAAAAACTAAACTAAATCAAGCCTCGTCTCACTAAGTAAGATCGTTTTACGAATACTAGGTAACTATTCATTCCTTTATTAGATCATCCCTTTTGTTAACCGGATAAACTCTCGGTCCACCGATAATCAACATAATATATTACCAAATACACTTGAATTTGAAATGATGTCAAACCCTAAAATACACAAAATATAATTTTGCTTGTCTACATCATTTATCAAGTAGCAAAATACAAAAGTACCTTCCTACTGGAGATTCTTTCAAGCAGGGTTTACAAAGAATGAAATACAATTTAATAATGGAATCTCAAAATGAAGAAACTAAACAAAGTGATCCAAGCTAACTTCAAACAGGTCATTGACTTCTAATAACCAACAACTCTGTCAAGGGTTCTGGACAAGAAGCTACCGATCATCGTCCAGTTTCATTTAGCATTTACCAGAAAGAGAGAATTTACAGCAACTGGAATTGCATGACATTCTTGGAATGTTGGTGGAGTCGAGACAGCAACGAGGAAGGACCTCGAAATCACAAAGATCGTTTCTCATACGCCACATAACTTAGGAAGCTCTCCGATGAATTACTACTGGCAGCTTCTGAAGCTTCCGACTCCTCCTCTAGTAATATATCAGAAGAATTTCAATTATATCCAAGAAATAGTAAACCAAACAACTTAAGCATTTCCCCACGCATTGTAGGGGTTGATAGATACACCATCTAACTCTACTATGGATTATGTCTCACGCCCAAAACACTTGGCATAGAATCTATATAAAACTCGATGGTAACCAGGAAAGGACTTCAGAACTCTACTACGGATTATGTCTCACGCCCAAAACATTTGGCATAGAGTCTAAATAAAACTCGATGACAACCAGGAAAGGACTCTAGTGACGGAAAATAGAT
The DNA here is from genome assembly GCA_003412495.2 of Echium plantagineum. NCBI lineage: Eukaryota > Viridiplantae > Streptophyta > Magnoliopsida > Boraginales > Boraginaceae > Echium > Echium plantagineum. The sequence goes on along the minus strand of QFAX02000011.1, from coordinate 139,594 downwards.
GACTGCAATCTCCTCCCATCCCTCCTCACGACAAGGCAAGAATCTTACGTTTTTATCCAAAGTTCAATTCAAGACTATGGAGAACTGGGCTTCCCATGCATTTCTAACAATAGGGGCCTTATGTTTTCCTGGACGAATTTGGCTCCAACGTTTTTAAGCATATTTAATAGCAATGACTAATATAAGGGTGTTTATATCTGCCAATCTTTCATGCATAAGTCGTGATAGGCATCCATAGTTGAGACTTGTGAACTAAGAAATTGAATAGTAAATGATCCAAACTCCAACGCAGTAGACAGTATATGCAGAAAAAATTGTAAAGTCTGAATGCATATTAATAAAGCAAGCATACCAAAAAGCGCTTTGATGGTCGGCCTCTTTGGTCTGGTATTTTTCTTCTTCAATTCAGCTGTTGAAAATGAAATAAAAGCCATCAGCCATAAGAAAAAAAACAATGTGCACAATCACCAGTCATGATCGGGTGCCACTCCCTTTCACAATGTGTTAACAAAAAAAAGCTGATGCTCGTAACAAAATGAATTATTAAAAAAGTACACCAACCCCCCTCTAGAGGCTTTAGTCCTCTTAATGGGCTTATTGACTGTCCTAGCCTCACAGACCCATTGAATTCCAAATCTCTAACAAAATACTACAATAAAACCATACCCATTCCTGGCACTTGATAATCATTTACAATTTCAAAGTTTTTGTACGTGTATCCAACGAAGTTGATGTCCTTGGATGATAGCATCTGCACAATGAGAAAGAGAATGAGCTCAAAGGATACCTCTGTAGACTGTAATCCCTTCACGACTTCCCAAAACTCTTATTTCAAAACAAAAATTAGAAGTACTAGTTTGCTTTGATGATTAAAGGTAATGGTCATAATGCAATTCTGTTAATGTCAAAAATGGTCAACATAGCAAAAAAATTATATGCAAAACATTCATAACAGAAACAATGTATCACTATGAAACGTATGCTCGTAACACCAAGTTTTCAGTTCCACGCATACTGAACCTGACAGATCAGTATATGGTGGACAGCTGTTTACCTTTCTCCAAGGACCTGATTTTGTTGGAGCACGGTCGTGTGACTCAGCCTGACAAAAGGATATACAAGCAAAAGTGCAAATTCATAAATACGCACGATCGTATTAGAACTACTACTTCTATTCGATGAAATCCAAAAACAATGCCATACATACTTCGTCAAACTTTTCAAAGTTTTGGGTGTCAAGATCATCATTCACTTCAGGAATAAAAGCCGCTTCCATGTGGTAAATTCTCTCCCAATCAGTACCAGTGAACCACGGGTGTACCTAAACAAAATGGCCACTGGGTAACCTACTTATATAAGATTTGTTTTAAAACTATAGATAATGAAAAACCATACAAGATACACTATACAATACCTTTATTTCATAGGCACCCTTTGTACCCAACCTGTGATTCACATTACAGAGCAGCTTGCTGATAAGATCTTTTGCTTCTGGAGACAGTTTCGCCTCTTCAGGAAATTTCAAATGTGATCTCCAGTTAACTATCTGAATGACCGTACGAAACACTATTAATATGATAATACATATCTTCTAAAATTAGCTATCTTTCATTTTTCTAGTTTCAATGCAGTCATTGGCTTATTTGGCTAGAGGAAGAAGATGACTTATTCTGCAGTTTCCTTAATTCAAAAGCATGTGGCTATGAAACATAAAGAATAACTATATATATCATAAGTCAGACTGTATATATACAACGCAGTACACATATATAGCTGTCAAAGACTCATTTGCGCACTGTTTTTTTGTCTATTATTACTTTCTAGGAGACAATTAGCTTCTGAAAACAAGATCATCAAAATCAACAACATTTCCCACGAACAAGGGTTCTTAACACACTAACCATCAGCATTGAAAAGAAAAAATAAATGTAGTCAATTAAAAGGTAGAAGAAACAGATTATCCTCACTTACCTTCCTACATGTGGACATAGGATCATCAGAATAGAAAGGTGGATACCCAACAAGCATTTCGTACATTATAGCGCCAAGAGACCACCTACAAAGAATCATTATAAACTCAGTAACAAACAAACATATTATACCTTCAATTAAATAATATTATTCTTCTACAGACACATTACTATCCCTTTTTGCTAAGACCCGCATAGAAATATGCCACTGACGTAAGTAAAGCTAAAGCAACAGTCTCTACAATAAAATAAGAAAAAAACAGAAATGAAAATCTACTAACCAATCACACTCCATTGCATAACCTTTCTTCAGCAAAACTTCTGGAGCAATGTAATCAGGGGTACCCACGGTGGAATAAGCCTGAAGAGACCCATAATTATCTCACTACATGCAGTAAAAATTTTAAATCTGCCCCAGTTTTTCTTTTTGGTGAGTTGGTGGGGAGAGGTAATTAAAACAACACTTTTACCACATTTTGAATTTACTCCAGGTAGGTTATTAACGGGCAGGTATCAAAATGAAACCCTACTAGAAGTGGAAGGTAACTCACAAGCATTCTCCTATTTTTCTGCCAATGTTGCAACTGCTCCTGTTGAGTCCGTTTCGGAGCCGATGAACGCTCAACACTAGACGGGTCATTAAACCCGTCCCCTGAGAAATCTTTCTCTTCAAGAGTACTACAGTCTAAAGGCTTACATAGTCCAAAGTCTGACAGCCTTAGATGTCCAAATTTATCGAGCAGCAAATTGTCTGGCTTAATATCTCTGTAGCAGAAAATTCATTCATTCAGGTGAATGTCATATAAAGCCAATAAAAGGAGTGTCACAAGAAACCAAATCATCACAGACCTATGAATATAATTGTGTACATGAATAGATTCGATTGCCAAAATTGTCTCTGCAACGTAAAATCTGGCCTCGTCCTCAGTCAAGGTGTCCTTCCTCATAAGCAACGTCATCATGTCTCCACCAGGTAAATATTCCATTATGAGATACAAGTACTCCTCATCTTGGAATGAAAAATACAATTTGACGATGCAATTACTGTCCACCGAAGCAAGCAGATTCCTTTCAGCCTTCACATGCTCAACCTAATATGACCAGCAAGCTAAGATCAACCAAAATATAGAAACAGAAGAAAAAACGTTTGCTTAAAATTATTGATGGCAGACCTGTCCCCTTCTGAGCATCTCAGACTTCTTCAACTTTTTCATTGCATACACCTGACCGGTGGTCTTTTCCCTGCAAATTCTGACCTACAGCACAACGATAATAGTAAAATGTGTTTTTGCAACCTTAAATTTCAAGTGAACGTAAGATGCAGAAAAGAATTTCAGACTAAAAATGACATGCACATATAAATATACATATGCATTAACAAATAAATGAAGCACGCTCATCTAGATTGACATCTTATTCTGGTAATTGTTATAAAAACTCAGATAACAATAATTTTAGTGAAGGTGCACTTGTGGCTGCCGAAGACATGACGCCAATTAAAAAAACGTGAAAAGCATATATGTAACTGTTCAAGTATTTATCCAAATGAGCAGATATCTTAAACAATGTTTATATGGAGTTGATATAATATAATGATAAGCTACCTGACACTAAAATAACTACAATCTCACCTATGGTTTTATTATTTAGATGAAGTGTGTGGATCACTTCTATAAGTATCAAGATAAACCTGAAAGTTTTAGCAGCACATGAAGAGCTAAAATCAATGGGAATCTTACCTCCCCAAATGCACCCTTTCCTATCATGGTAAGCAATTCAAAGTCATCAACGCCCATTTTGTGCCTTTGAAGGCGCATGTACTCCGTCTCCTTTTTTTCTAAAAATTTTAGAAGGTTACTTTGATCTTCTTCTGAGACATCAGCATCAGCCAACTTTTTCTCCAGCAAGTTTCGACTGCAACAACGAAAAAGAAAGTTGTTTGTGCAATTCGGGAAGCAATACATAAAGTCATAAACATAGAGAAACTTGATCGAAATTGATGACTATGAGAAGGGTACATCACTGAGGCAGTAGCCATATTCCTAGTCAATCTAGTTGTAAAATGTAAAAAGCATAATTAAGTAAGAAAAGCCTCATCTATATTTGACATCAAAAATATCTTGAACCTGATATATTTATTTTACCCTTTAGTAAGATGGATAATAGGATTCATATAGTAAAATTCATGGATGATATATTTGAAGTGACAAAGGTATTGAGTTGGGTGGTGACTTCTGTGTGGGCGGGGCCGCAGGGGATATTATTAATTAAACACTACTTTGATGGCTTGATACATCTATGGTGTCTAGCACTCTAGCCCAAATGCACCCTGCTCAAAGTGAGAACATCATCCCACAACTTTCTTTGGAGTTTGTAAAGTTGACAAGCACTACGACGGCGTTCAATTTAGTTACCAACAATTCAGAAAATGGAACTTACCGCTCTTTCCGCTCCTGCAAGTTTTTCATTTGCTCTTTGTAATGATTCTCTATATACTGCTTAGCGGCAGCTACTTTTTGCTTGGTGATGTTGGAGGTTTCTTCAGCTGATATTGGCTCATCCCCTCTCCCACTATTGTCCATTGGATCCTTCTTCTTTGTTGGTTTTAATCGATCACGAGGTTTATACTTCTTAAACCAACTTCTCGCAGTGTCCATCTAACTTGCCCCTAATAGAGTGATCCACTACACCCAAAGACACACCCCTCGTCCCTCAACAAGCTCGTCATCCTAAACTGCTGAACATAACTACTTACCCTCTGACTTTCTCAATTCCTATAGATGAAATAAACTTAATCAACGAGACTGACAATTTGTATAAGAACATCAATCATCAATGTAGTGCGTTAACAAACTAACTGAACAATTTCTTATTAGAAAAAGTCCATTATAACTATCAGAACCTAAATCATAAACAAGTCAGATATATCAAGGTAAGGTTTTTACCTCAAAAAGAAGATAATCAACCTATACATTCGAGCATCCAAAACTCCAAGAAAGTTTCCACCCTAAAGAAAATGTCTACTATAATCAAGGATAGAGACCAAACTTTTAAGCAAACTCATACAAATTCTGACTAATAAATATGCATAATTCAACTCAAAAAATCAATAAAAAACCAAATGATTGGCATAATCGACGATTAAAATCATTTTTGACTAGTTCATATGCACAATTTAACTGAAAATCAAGAAACAAAAAAAATGACTGGCATAATCAAGGATAAAAATCAAAGCTTTAAGCAACCTTACATAAATTCTTGACTAATTCATATGCATAATTCAACTGAAAAAACAAGAATAAAAGCAAATGGTAACATGCAAAATGAAAACCAAACCCAACAAAATGGTTTTTCATATCAAGAAAACGAAAACATAAATGAGAGAGATCTCCTTACCGCCAAATGAATCTGTGTGTTTTAGGCAAAAAATTGTATGATCTGTATCTATGTATTTGGACAATGTTGTGTAGATGTGTGTGACTTCATTATATATTGTACATATAATTCAGTATATAATATAACTAGCTTTGACAAATACTCCTAAATTGGGACTACAGATTATACACGATAATGCAAATAATTGTTGTTGAAAAATAAAAATCAAGAATGGGAGGAGATTTGGCAATTGGCCCACAAACACTTTATTGGTCGAGACGATGTATGAGGCTTGCTTAGTGTGATTAGTGTAATTTACACGTTATCAGGTCTTTTAAGTACTAGAGATCTACCAAGTTTATATACGAAGAGTAGCAGCTACGCCACTACGGGACCTAATTACAAAAGAATGGGAGGAAGTAGTATTGATAATTTATTTGGTTTTAATATCTATGATATTATGTGTGATATTACGGAGTATATATTACATATTTGTTAAATTGTGACGCGTGTATATATTGTTTGTTGAAATATAAAATAAAATATGTGTTTTAATCTTAATAAAATACAACATAGAGTGTCATAAAAAGTTTAACACATGATCTTGATTTAAAAATAGGTGGTGGAAAAAGAAAGTTAATTATTTTTGACATATTTGTAATAGCAAAATTGCCATATTTTGTAACTAAGTGAATGATAATTGTTAAATTATTAATTTTTTGGATAGATATGCATAATATTTATGATTGATACATAACAAATATGTATAATATATAATTATATTATATTCCTAAAATGTTGATATGTTTATAAAATTGACTTCAACTAGATGGATTGTTTGACATTATAAATAAATAGTAGGACCTTCCGAAAATATAGCAAATATGTAAGCTTATTGTTATTGTATACATCAATACATACAATACTACCCAACGTTATGTATAAATTATACATATATACTCATGTCATTCTTCATCTCTGTTATAAACAACATTATCAACGACCTTCCATGTTCTCAAATTGTTGATTGATTACCTTATATTGAAAGGATTATCATATGATTGATTGAATCAGATATCATGTTACATTTTGTATGACACGTGTCATTTTAATTTTAAAATAAATACAAAACAAAAAACGTAACACAAATTACAATCTTAAGATTGCACAATGAAAAAGATTGCACAATGAAAAAGATTGTCGCACAAAATATAACTCTTCGAACTTTGTGATATGATCATAATTTTGTGCTTCCAACTCAAAAAGTCAATCATTGTGATTGCTAATGAGAATGAGTGCATCTCAATCTATGGAGCATCATTTACAACACTTTAATAGTTTATTTTAAGTTTGTTATTGGAGTTGACTAAACAATGTTATCCACATGGGTCAGCTTCTCCATGTGCACACAATTTGTCTAAATTGAAACACAACGTTAACCTTAGTCATAGACAGTGTACTGGATACAATTACAATGATAAAAAGTGTGAAATCGTCACAGTATCGCTCCCTGGGCACCTCCCCCCTGAAATACAGGAAAGAGATGAATCGCATCGAACCAAGGTCGCGTAAAACTTTGCACTCTAGTTCTCCGGTTGAGCTATTCCCCAAGGCAATACAATTACAATGATGATTATACAAACTATGGTGCCTAACCGTAAATCAACAGTTTGATTACATAGCACAACGACAACAATTCACTCGTCTTCCTGATCACATTACAGTATTTCCGGATTTCATTTTGTCTCAACAGATTAGCAGTTAGCGGTAGTAAGCCATATGCCGCGATGATCTAAAGGGGGAGGAGTCAAATGGATTTGATTTTGCTACTTGGGATGGGGGATTCTGAGGTTTCTTTTTCTCAAGCTTGGTTTCAGATCGGAGCCAAGACTCGACTACTGAAAGCAGATTAGGATAGATCTTCAACTCCGCAAGCTCTGATAACTTCTCGGTCTTCCTGATCACGCCATCTTGAATGTAGACAAGATGAGTCGCCCACGACTCCAGTCCGTCAAAAATATGAGTTGCATAAACGATAGTAGCTCCTCTCTGAAAGATACAGTTAATTCATGCAATAAAATGAGATGCACAACTATTAAGAAACTTATTGCCACTTCAACTTGTGTATATAAAAGAGAAAAACACACAACTTATAAAATTAAATGATTGAACATACACAGGTTAACCACAGAAATGGGCATTATGTACTTACATATATATAGAACATTCTAAATATAAATACTCGAAATCATCAGACACCACATAATGGAACATCAGGAATATAGTGTGTACCTGTTCGCACTCCTCTTTAAAAAAGTCCAGCAAGTCCATCCTCGCGACAACATCTAAATCCACCGTGACTTCGTCTAACAAAAGGACCTGCATAAGAATTTATACCAACTACTAATGAGAAAAGATTAGCCTAAAGTCTACGTGCATCTATACTTGAGGGATATAGTGATGAAAGGAGACCATTCTGGAAAGAGGAAGCATGCATATTAAGCAGGATTGATCTTTTTTGTTGGATATCAATGAGGAGAGAATGTTAAAACCTTATACTGCTCCAGTCAGGAAGGCCATATACCTCCTCAATTCCTTCACATGCTTATATAGCTATACTTCTAAGGAAAATGAACCATAAAAGCGATGATGCCAATGATAGAGGCTATCCCATGCTAAATAATGCAGGTATGTAAAGTCCACTCTGAGCTAAAGCATATTGAATAATCTAGATGAAAAGAGGATTAGAGCTAAGAAACCGACCTTAAAGGGATGAAGGAGACCCAAGCATATTTGTACACGCCGTCGCTGCCCATCAGAAACTTTGTGCATCCGCCACCGCAGATCTATATCCAGAAGTTCAATCAACTTCTCTCGTCTGGCAGGATCCACTCCTTCAACTACAGGCCGCAATAATTAATCTCTGAGAGCAGTATTGGACAATTACGTATTCACAGAGTGGGCGGCAGAATAAGGAAACATATTTTGGAGACTTATAAATCGCAAAGTAATAGCAAAGACATTAAATACCAAAAGAATGAAATCCCAAACAGATGGAAAATGCAGACGAGCTTGAAGAACAGATCCATAGAACTAAGGGAAACAGGTTTGCAATTCATCGCAAAATCCAACTTGATGAAAAAGATTTAAGCAAAGAGCATTCATTTATAATAGTTGTACATACCTCCAAATATCATATGTTCAGCAGAGAAATCTCCTTGAAGTGGAACTTCTCCCTGAAATTTCGTAGAATACATTACTATAATGCCTTTGGGACTATTATAAAGAAAGAAACAAACATCCCACCACCCACAAAACTAAATTTACAATTAGAACCACAAATACACACAAACTCCTTCATCCATTTCAACAATCGCCTAAAAGAGAGAGTGTTTCATCCTCTAACATGTAAACATCATAACATAAAACACACCAAATCCGATCAAGCCGCCAGATTACATAATTTACACCGCTCCAAGCCTCCACTACGAAAGCAGTTCAATTATTAAAATCAGGCCAAGCATCAAAACAGTTAACTGGTATTTGTACAAGGCAAAGAAAACTCACAGCAGAACCCACATACTTGTTCCAAGATTCACCCAAGTAAGCCAAATCACCATTACAAACCAAATGGGTATCATGAAAAGCCGAAAAGTCAAGAACTTTGACCACGTCTCTCCCACCCACCATATGCTTCCCCGCCAATATCTTCAGCAACGTCGTCTTTCCTATAGTTTGTCCCAAAATGATTGTCAATTTTAAATTGCAGCTTTAATGGATACACATATAAATTCCCATGTCTTTATAGACTCAAATACGTCATACTCTCTTGCGCTTGAATATAATAGAACATATTGAAAATGGATCATTACACTATCCATACTTCCTAACTATTGTGAAGTACTCGTAGTATATAGTGTCTCCACTTCATTCTTGGGTCTATTCGGAAACAGCTACCCGTTTAGTCGGGACACTGGGCCCGTGTTAATGTTAATGTTAAAAGGCACATATATAACATATCGAATATAATTTGATATGTTTCATACAAATATTATCGAGCATTTCTAAATATTTGAGACAAGTATATAAAGTGAAAAGTGGAGAAAAAAACACATACCGGATCCATTGGCACCGATGAGGAGGCAGCGAGAACCAGGTGAGGTTTTGAGGTTGAAATCAAAGAATAAATTAGTTTGGGGTTCGTATGAAAATTGCATGCCATTTACTTGTATACTGCTATTTGGTTGACCATCTTCCATATTTCTTCTTCTGCGTTGGTGTCTTTCGGATTGCTGGTTAGGCAACTTTGACCATTGATTTATGTAGATCTTAATCCACCTTTATGACTATTCGAGCCGAGCTAGCGGCTCATTTAATTTTATGAAGTTCGATGTGAACGCGATTCGAGCCTCAAGGCTTTATTAGTTTATATGACGAGTAGTTTATGTGTTTGTTTGAATTGTTGGTTGGATTTTTGTATGTTTGGCATTTGAAATAAAAATGCAAAATAAAAAATAACATCCACTTTTATTCTATAACTAGATTTCTCTTTTATGAGAAAAACATAATCCTAGGTAGAGAATAGATAGAGGAATGGCTTATTAAGAAATTGTAGTTTTACTAAATCATATGTTAGTAAAATTATTATAACCGAAGACGAACTCGTTGTTCGGCTGATTATAAAAAGCAACCAAAGCTCGAGTATTGGTCTCTAACTTGGCTTGAGTAAATTATTTGATATTACTCGACTCATGCATAACTCTAATGTACATTTGGATTGGGGTGAATCTAGTAACCTACGTGAATGTATTAAAAAGTTGTTTGAATATTATTTAATTTGTAAAGCGAATCTAAGTGAAATATATGAAATGTAACTAAAAATTTCAGTCACCTACATTACACATAATTTCACGGACAATGAAAATGATGTGAATCTAGGTGAAAGTGTAGATAAATCGATTAACTAGTAGAGAAAATTTTAAAATTCACCTAATTTCACGTAGTTCACTCCAATCCAAATAAGACCATAATTACCTCAGAGTCCTGCACTGAGTTCGAATAGGTGAATGCGAATTAATCGACAAATTAGTAGAGAAATCGATTTCAAACGGAGTGAACTTGAAATTTTACCTAGATTCACTTCGTTCGAATCTGACTCCAAAGCCCCATCGTTGGCCATGATGGACTAGTCCATTTACATAGAATCCCTTGAAAAGGCCCATTTTCACGACTCACATCACTAAGTTGCAGTTGCAGTAGCTCCACACTCGAAGACGAAGACGACGACTTTCACATCACACTAATATAACCGTTGACCGTAAGCTCATACATATTCAAATCTCAAATTTCTCTACATTTCATCAGATTTTATTCATTTGCAATTGTCCAATTGAGTTTTATTGTTTGATATTGTACCAGGAATGGCCAGAAATTATGAGTTTCTGGTATTATTTGTGGTTTTGTTAATCGGGTCGATCTCCGATGCTGCGATCCAACCCATATTCGATTCTCATCGATCCATTGCGCTGGAGCTTTTTACTCCTTCTGGTGGATCCTTTTCAAGGTTAGTTTAGATATGATCAAATCTGCTTAGTGTTTGTTGTTTTAGTGTTATTCTAGTAAAGATTTTATCTTTTTTAGCTTTCAGCTATTATATATATCCTGCTTAATGTTGATTATTTTGGTGTTTTTTTTGTAAAGTTTTGATATTTTTTAGCTCTGAGTTATGTTTTATATCCTGCTTAATGTTTAATTTGTTGAGTTTTAGTCTTGTAAAATATTAATCTTTAGCTTCAAGGTTAGATTATTGTTGTCTAATTAGTGGGTTTAAGCAAGGTGTATATGGAAATTATAAGTAATTTGAAAGTTGGTAATACTATATTGGGAGAAAACGGGACACATTTTTTAACCGTGGCAAATATTTGCTTAGTTCAGGAATTCTCAGGGTACCTATTATGTGTTTCCCTTTATAAATGAGACAAAACCTTGAACGTCTTCATAATTGTTACTTGTTAGTCACTAATTATTTGACTAATATTGCTCTACCAGAGAACTAAATTTCTGAAATTAGACTCGTTTAACCTCATTTTCTGATGCATTTGGGGGGGGGGTTATTATGGTCTTAAGTGATGCAGTATATATTGGCGTTTAATTAAGAAGATCATGAATAATTAGATTACCACCAATCCCCTCTATCTACTTATAACTACTGTAGGAAGGTTCAATGTTGATATTTTGCAAGCTTTTTCAGTATTGAAGAGGCTTATAAGGCTTTGAAAACATTTGATGTTGTTGGGATTGAGGAAGTGTCAAATGTAAAGGATTCCACATGCAAATCTGTGGTGGATATTGTTCGGTCCCCTGATTCGGCTTTGAAGGAGTTGTTTTATGCCTTGAGAGTTAATGAGATGCTGAAATGCGAGCTCAATAGCGAAGCATTTACAGTAAGTTAAAACACATTGTACTTGGTTGGTTTCGTTTTGTTAGTGTGTGTGGCTTTTCTGATTGTGGAAGTCTTTTTTGTGAAGGGAATTGCCTCAAGGCTTAAGAAGGACATCGGTAGTGCTAGCTCATTACATGATTTCTATTATGCTGTTGGAGGTTTAACAGTTATCAAGGTAATATTCTGTGTTAATATTCCTTTTGTTATATGTTATTATCTGCAGCTTTAAGTGTAAATGTTCATTTTAATGTACTGACAATAGAAGAATTAACTGTATTGGTTCTGCATAATCTTGTTCCTTAATATTTATTCCTTATTGTACAGGGCCAGAACTCTGATGTCGATGTGCAGCTTAAAGATGCAGATGGAGTTTTTCGCTCCGTTAAGGTTATACTTCAGCGTGCCATGTTGTTTAACCTCTCTGTTGGGCCATCATGAGTGCTCATTGTGAATCCTTCGCTGAAATTGCAGTGTGAACCTTTGTTTTGCAGGCACTTAGCCAAAGTGATGGGAGGTGGCGCTATAGTTCTAATTACCCAGAATCTAGCACTTATGCTGCAGGTTCTAGTTGATGCCACTCTTTCACTGTTCAAAATCAATAAAAAAAATGGGACATATATTGAATCCTAGACCCCTCCGGTTTTAAACTCGGTCATTTGTTTTATTATTTATTGGCAATTTATTCATTATTTTGCTGTTGTTCATTCTTACCAGACCTTTACTTTATGCAGGTTTGGCATTTGAGACCCTTGCTGGTATTATATCATTGTCGTCTTCAGATATTGATCAGTCTTTGGTGAGTTGTTATGTTCTTAATTTATAATGCTCGTTTGAAGAATAGCAAACGGTTATTTTGTAATCGTGTTTTTTGACTTGGTTATTTATCAGTTTAATCACATCTAAATTTTTGGCAGATCGAGTCGGTGAAGAAGGACATATTGAAGCTTTTCGATGGTGCTGAGAAATACGGTAAGGGTTCTATTGTTTTGGCTGTAATATACAAAAAAAGAGAGTATAATATCCCGATGCCAGATACATGAATAAGTGATATGAAGGATGTCAGAGTTACTCGATTAGCATTTATAGATAATTCGAACTTCTTACCTCAACTATTAGGATCATTATAACATGCTGAGTTTTGCTAGGTGTTATAACATTGTATGTGGCTTCTAACTTTCTCTCTACTGATTTTTCTGGATCATTCACTTTTTGGTGTTTGGGAATTTTAAACTTGTAAAATGCTATTGGAAAAAGTTATTCTTGCATCTTCTTTCTAATTATCTTGTCGAGAAAATTCATAAAGCTCAAAGTATTAGGTCCAAAATGTACAAAAGTTAACATTGAGGAAGGGAAATTATTTCAACATTTTCTTCTTCTTATTTTACTTTGCTGACTAATTTTGAAAATTTGTTTTAACAAGCACGTTGCCATGTGCAATCTATTATTCAATAAAGAGTATCCATGTGGACCAGCTTAGTATCATTGTATTACTGCGTTACATTCCTTAATCGTTAAAGGATTCAAAATTATCTTCTCTTTTGCATATATATTCCAAACTCAAGTTATCCCTGAAATCTTTCAGATGATGGTGCCTATTACTTCGACGAAAAAATTGTCGACGGGCGTGAATATCAAGGTCCCTTATCAGCTTCCGCCTCAGTAGTTGTGGGCGTTTCAGCTTATTCAGCTGCCACTTCTGACAACTTAAATGTATGTCTTGATTGGATGCACAAATTGAAGTCACTTCATTTCATTTGCTCGTAATACCTTTTCTAAAACACTTGATGAATATGTGCAGCTGCCCGGAGAGAAAATACATGGGTTGGCAAAATTTTTCCTCTCAGTTGCAGCTCCAGGAAATGAAGAAGACTTATACCACCAGATCATGGCATTACATTCCTTAGAAAATAACAGGCACGTCTTTCCCTAAATTTGTTTGTATGTTTTCCTAGGAGTTCAGTCTGTAGTTTTCTTGTACCACTTTATCCAGCCCTTATCCGTCTATTTGGAATATAGTGCTCCATTTATACCGTTCAACAATATTTCTTCTGGAATCTTATTGAGTTTGCATCTACCCCTTTTTGATATTGCTAGGATACATTAATATCTCAGTAGTTTCACATATTAATCTCTATAATTATCTAAATATATTCATTGTCTTCACAGATTTTCCACTCCTTTGATATTGTCACTTCCAGCCTCAGTGTTGTCCTTGAGTAGGAAAGACCAGCTTAAGGTTTGCAGTCTTTCTATTAAAAATTTGGTTTTATCATATATATGCTTGCACTACGAAGCACTATATACCTATTCTTCATTCAAAGGAAGAGGAGGCAGTTCTTATATTGATTGCACCATTGAATCTTTCTCCTCTCATCTGTGTTAATCACATTTGATTGTTTTCAGGTGCAAGTTAGTACTGTGTTTGGATCTTCAGCACCTTCTCTGTCTGTCAGACTCAAGCAGATTTTTAGCTCTGAATCACAGGATGCTTCTTTGATTAATCAGGTATTTTAGCATGTTTATCCTTTGTTTCTATCGCTTGATTGTGTGTTCTGATAATCATCATCTTGTCTGCATCTCATACTTGTAATGCAGGAACTCAACTTTAACTCCAAAGATGGCTTGCATTACTTAGATGCTTTGCCAGAGAATATTGATGTAGGGAGTTATATTTTCTCTTTCGAGGTAATTTATCTTTCCAGTAACTTCTGCTATCTAGGAAGACAAATGTTTGGGATCATGATTCACAATCAACTTCATTGATCAGGTTGTGCTTCATGATCATGAAAAGAAGAACATGTTTGTCACTGGTGGGCGTTCTAAAGTGGCTGTGCACATTACAGGAGTTATTGACATCAACACTGCGGAGGTTGCAGTACTTGACAGTGACGTTGGAAGTGTAGAAAGTCAGAAAAAGTATCTCCTTGCTCTTTCTCTATTCTTATTGTTCCCTTGCTTAAGAGACTGTCTATCTTCTTTTTCGAGAGTGGACCATTAAACACCCATGAGATCAGGTTGCTGCTCACATCAATGAGTCAAGTTTTTGGGTTAAAGGAAGGCTTGAATTTGACTTGGAATTTACTAGAACCTTAAAGTGACTTGGATTTGCATATATACACATGCACATTAAATAAATAACTTGAGCTAAGTTGGGAGTTGTTACAAAGCTTAACAGCAGGAACACTGTTACTTATTCAAATTTCAATAGAACACGAAACAGAACCAGGTTGAACCCATGGGCAGCCCTCAAAAGTAGAACAGGTGTTAGAATCTTCCTTGCGCTAAGCGGTTGTGCTAAGTCTTCCTTGGCTCTCGAAAGTGATAGACATTTGGAATAACCACACAAGAGGCAAGTAGGTTCGATTCCTGCTGGATGCATGAGTTACCGGTCTTCGAACCTAAACTGGCTCACTAGTCGGGTTGTCCTTCGGTTCACTGATGTTCATAGTTACACCCCTATTTACCTGGGTTCTTGTTTGGGACCGGTTCAGAAACAGAGATATCTAGAGTAGAATAACTGATACTAAGATCTGATTATTGTCCTGGATTTTAGGTTGGATTTAAATGGCCACAATGGAGTTGCCTTGACAGCAAACCACCTTCAGAAATTGAAGCTATCCTTTCAGTTGAACACTCCTTTGGGCCATGCATTCAAACCACACCAGGTTGGCATATGAGTTAAAATTGTATATCTTTTAGCTTCCTTGTATTTTTTCCTTTTACTGAAACAATAATGAATATTTGATGTGCAGGCATACCTCAAGCTTAGGCATGAGAGCAAAGTTGAGCACATATTTTTGATCGGCAATTCAGGGAAAAAGTTCGAGCTAATTCTGGTAAGCCATTTCACAATGAAGTGACGGAAATTTAAATTCCTGGTCGGTGGAGGTTTCAATCGCCCATAGAAGAACTTCAGCTTTTTGTGTTGCATGCGAAGCTTTCTCTCTTTTCTTCTTATGTTATAGAACTCTTGAATGTTAATCGTCTAAGGTGCCTTGTAGGATTTTCTTGGACTGGTGGATAAATTTTACTACTTATCAGGCACATATGAACTTCAACTCTCTGTTGGTGACACTGCCATGGTAATTATGTGAAATGCGTGCTTTCTCTCACTTCTCTGTCCGTATCTCTTCTTCAGTTCTTGCTACATGTATAAGCCTTCTATTGGTTCTTGCACAGATTTAAGCTTATTAATCTGGATTTTTTCTTAATCAGGAAAATTCTTTCTCACAAAATTTAGGCCATGTCGAGTTAGACCTTCCTGACCCACCCGAGAAGTCTACTCGTCCTCCTGCTCAACCTGCTGATGTCTATTCCAGATATGGCCCCAAGGCAGAGATTACTCACATCTTCAGAGTTCCCGAGAAGCGGCCACCTAGAGAGCTATCTTTTCTTTTCTTGGGTCTCGTATTTTTGCCATTCATCGGATTTTTGGCTGGGGTATGTTTTCAGTCCTCAGTTCCGAATTTGGTTATTTTAACGGGGAGAGCTACATGATTTAAACCTTCATGTGTTCTCTATTAGAGTATTCTTTATCCAATTTAATGACTTTTACCACCTTCTTCTCTTACATTAAATTCACAGCTTCTACATCTACGAGTCAATTTGAAGAATTTCCCATCTGCAAGTGCTTCTGTTTCCGCCATATTGTTTCACGTGGGCATTGGAGCCGTTCTCCTTCTATATTCACTGTTCTGGTTGAAGGTTAGTCCGTTTGCTCTGCACTCCCATCTCTTTCTTGTGGTCTTTTCGTCATAGGTTCTCTCGTCATGTCATGTGTACACACCACACGACGAGTGTCACAACAAAATTTATCACATCCTTTTCGATGTTATAATTGCTCACTTAAATTCACACGGTTTTTGTTCTATGAACGCAGTTAAACTTGTTTACAACCCTGAAGGCTCTTGGATTCTTGGGAGTTTTCTTGATGATTGTTGGACATAGGACACTGTCCCATCTCGCCGCTTCATCGGCTAAGTTAAAATCTGCCTAAGGAATTTAGAGCATTTAAAATCATAGCAGTGATGATCTTTTGATGAGGAAATAGGATTGATGAATGGATGCAATTTTGTTGTAGCAAATATTTGAATTGTTTACCTAACTAGATCAAAATTTTACTCACACTCCTTACAATGAAGCTCTAGTCTCGTTTTTTTCTTCCAAATTATCCCCTTTTAACTGTTTTTCTTTCTTTCTTAATTCTTGTTATTGTTTTGTTAACAAAACAAACTTAAAAAGTTAAAACTTGAAAACATGGAAAAAGAAAATCTACTCGAGCTTCTTTGCCTTCCACATGGGTGAAACCTATTTCCAAGGTAATACTCCCTCCGTCCCTAAAAGATTGTCATATCTTGACTTTTGTTAGTCAAATATTACAAAATTTGATAATGAATTCTCATTAAAGGATAAGAAATAATATAGTCTTGTGGACCTTGTTAGATTCGTCTCAATATATATTTTTGAAATATTAACTTTTTATAATTTTTTCGCATGTAAAATAATAGATATTTATGTTTTAAATCGTATTTTGTTGACCACCAAAAGTCAAAATGTGACAATCTTTTAGGGACGGAGGGAGTAATTCTTTCTGGTTTTGTCCTTATCGAACTCGTGAAATATTTTTTTGGTATATTAGTAAACGCATGAAACACGTATTCAAGATACATGCAGAACACATGGATCACTCGTTTTAGATACACATAAAACGAGAAGAAATTTTTCGCCTGAAAATAACTGTCTTGGAAATAGAGACGGCTTTTATTGGTATCTACACTAGTTGGTCCTTGAAAATAATTGGCTCGGACAAAACAAGAAGGTTTTCTCGGTCAAGTATCCTGTTTCTCTTAAGGCCCGACGTCATCGATATCTACAGACTACAATGCTTGTAATGAACTCATAGGTTTTATGTTTGTAATAAACTCATAACTAATGTGTTTCAATTCATCAAAGGTTTAATCTCTTTTGAATTATTTTCTTGAGTATATATGAACATCACCTCAATGTAACATAAAATTAGGAATTGGTACATATGGATATAGTAATAATTTAATACCACCTTCATTGCAATAACAAGATTGTTTCATTTTGTGTTCTAGTTAAGTAGTTATCAAAATTGACAAATGGAAAACCTCATACTTATGTTCAAATTAAATTTATCATATTTGAAAATATCCCCTTGTTATATATACATTATTAACGGATAAACTCTAATACCTTGATCAGGCGAGGTATATCTTGCGCCAATCTCTGACATTATACCCACGACAAAGAGTTGTCACTCTATCATGGTCCTTAATTTGACAGCCTCAAACTTTTTTCAATTAATTATTATACAACATATTTTATTCCAAATTTGATTTAATATTGGCCTAACAACTATATTCGAGAATACAATTGACACTTTTTTTTTTTTTTTTTTTGTAAATTAGCGATGAAGCGAGTTTCGAACCCAGGACCTTGTGGTCACTAGCAAGAGCCTTTTCCATTAGGCTATTCGATTAACTCAGAATACGATTGACATTTAAGATAAAATCGACCTAACTTTGAGAACATAATTGACATTTAAGATGAAACTGGCCCAATTTAAAATTGTAAGTCAATTTTTTTGTCCAACCATAGTCAACCTTCAGTTAAGGTAAGCTTCTAATCACTATCCAATAATTTTCCAATTTATGGATGTTCTTTCGAATTTACTACAACTGTTAAATGTAATTGAAATGCCAAATTCGTTTATTTTTATATAGTTATATTAATTATTTACATTGCAGCAATACTTAATTGAAGTTCGATAATTTATATAATGTGAAATGTTCAGCTGATTTTTCGTTTGTGGTTATTAGGGTATGGAAAAAGTTGTGAACTTTTGATTGTTTACTTATATATGAAAATATATAGTCATTATTTGATGATTTAGTTGTTTCAATTAAAGCTTGATTCGATGTTATGTCGATTGTATGTTAATGGGAAACTGAATATAAGATATGACATTAGATAGCGAAAATTAAGGTTCGGTGCTTCACCACCGAGATAGTGTGATAGGCTTAACTATTGTGATTTGAGAGATAAAACAGGCATTGTTGATAATTATTACCTTTCAGGAAGATCCTTCATGATTTCGGAGAATGTCAGTGATTTGGGCGGCATGCTGAAAACTTCGCCATTTTGTCTAATTGACGCCTTGTAGAATACTATGTTGCATTGTGTGCTCGTAGCTTGACTTTGGTTCTTTCTACTTCGATTGTAGGTTACTTGACTGTTAGTGTGATATCTATGAGCAGAGTAGACGAAGTTATCAGGTAACCTGTTGTTCACTTGGTTTCACCACCGCTTCATAACTTATCATCAACAGGAAAATATATTCGTTTACGTGCCCCCTTTTACAGATTCAATGGAGAATCGTCTAAATAGTTCTACAAATACTTCTTACGTGCCTGACATGTCAGTACCGCCTGGATTTGACTCATTGTCATCCTTCACACTTAAGAGGACTGGCAGCAGTGAAAAAGTTCATGACCATGAGGAAGTCAATAATGAGATTGGATCGGAGTCAAACCAGATGGATATAGGTTGCAAAACTGACATTGCAACACTCAAGAGATCTCTCAGACTTAAACCATGGATTTTACCTAGCAGGGTTTACCATGTCTCAGAAGAAACTGTCTCAGCATCTGTTACGGTTATATTTCTTAAGCAGTTAAAGTTTATTTTTTCCTTCAAAAAACCTAGTACATGCACTTTAATAACATAAGAAAAATTATCTTAATGCTAGTTCCATGAAAAACGTACCACCATAGTTAATTATTTGTTCAGAGCTCCAGGTCTTGTCTTAAAAATGCGTTTATATTGGCTAGTAATGTAGTTCGTAAGTTCTTCAGGTTTCGTTTCCAAAATATCAGAATTGTAGATGATTTCCATTTATAGACTGTAGTTATTTGTTTAGCTCATTTGATATAATGGATCTTTCTATGACACTCTTGTATAAATAAGTTTCCCGAGGAAGATATGTAACTTTCTAATGATTCAGAATTTTCCTTTTAGTTTGAATGCCAACATTATTTTACATGTATTGATTCCTCGTCCACGTTAAAATTCTTAAATTGGCACCCACAGTTCTGATGTATTGCAGACCTGGTCCTTGAATGTATCATAGTCTTAAAAGTTTGTTTTTAGTATGTATCGTAGTCTTAAAAGTTTGTTTTTAGTACAATTCTATCCTTGTAAAGCTAGGTATCAATGTTTGGTGCATTTTTAGTACTCTTGACAACGAGGTTCTCAAAATATGCTGTGATCAGTCTCCTAAGCAGGAATTATGTGTGAAAGCTCAACTTCCTAGAGGAGTTAACCATGGATGTCCAAGTTGTGGGAATTACTTACAGGTTCTTTGCTAATTGCCATCCAAAGATTTTCTTGAATCTCTATGTTTAAACTGTTTTTCTAATTGTTAATTTACCGCTTGGCTAAATAGTGACTTCTAATGGAACTTTTAAAAGGTTCATACTAGCTGGCGTCCAAAAGAGTCCTGCTCAACTGACCTTGAAAATGTTCCGGTATTCTACCCTTCTAAGGAGGTACTTTTTGCCTTAGTGTGGAATTCTACTTTTGGTTATACTTTGAATTACCATTCGTTTTATATTTCACACCATGCTTTTTTGGGTAATGCTTGATTTTATGATCTCAAATTTTGTTTCAGGAGTTTAAAGATGAATTCACGTATATTTCAAGCATACACTTAAAATCAGGGAATTGGGGAATGTGCCGTATTGTTCCCCCTTCCTCTTGGAAACCGCCATGCCAAAGTTTTCAAAGTATATGGGAGTCTTCAAAGTTTACAACTCGTGTTGAGAGAATTAATGAGCTCCAGAATATAAGTTTGAAGAGTGAGCATGGAGGATCTTACGAAAAACATGAAGGGGGAAAAGGTCAGAAGAGGAGTTTAAAGTCTAACACTAGCAAAGAAGTTCCATCGGCTGCTGATAGATGTAGATGTGAACATTGGCGAGCTTACACACTGGAGACTTTCAAAAGGTATGCCGATGATTTCCAGATGCAATACTTTAAGATAAGCAAAGATAATCGTTCAGAACAAACAGGAGACGAGGTACCTTCAGCTCTTAATATTGAGGGTGAGTACTGGAGAGTGATTCAGAATCCGGATGCTGAAATTGAGGTATGTATCTAGAAATAATTAGTTAGTTGATATTACACTCCTCATTTATCTTGAAGTAGTAGAAAGTCTTATCACAAATGGCCTCCATGTTTTCACATAGATACGACTGCAGACATCCAACCCCCTTACCCTGCTCCATCGTGAGCCTTTTTAGAGGCATGTTGTAGCATTAGAAAGGTCACTGAACATATTAATTGATCCTATAGGTACTTTCTGCAGCTGACGGCGTCTCTAAATTTCTGGGAAGTGGGTTCCCTATTGAGCCAAAATCTGAAGAAGGACCCAAGACTCATGGATATGTTGAGTCACGTTGGAACCTAAATAATATCCCTAAACTTTCTGGCTCTCTTCTGAGTATAGAAAATAAAGAAACCTCTGTCTCTCTTGTTCCTCAGCTCTCTATAGGGATGTGTTTCTCCTCTCAACGTTGGGTATGTTACAATAGCAATTGGTTGGTTTAACTTTTTTCTCGTATTGTTATTTTATCCCCTCAAGTCAACACCCAAGTAATTCTTCATGCACCATGTTATCATTATGAACGCTTTATTTTTTTTCCGTTTTCATTAGATGTATTATATCTGATTAATTTCTTTTGGAGGGCAGAATGTCAAAGAGCATCATTTATACTCATTATGCTATTCACATATGGGTGCTTCGACCATTTGGTACAGTATCCCAAGCAGATACCGCTTCAAATTTGAGGAAGTCGCAATGAAACACTTCCCGGAATTGCTTCAAAACCCTCAGCTCTTCCATAACCTTGTAGGTACTTCTGTCACATCTCAATTTAAATAAATATGGTTCTCAGATTTTTTTATTTAATTATTTATTTTATGATTCTCAGATTTTGCTTATAGTAGTTATTTTTGCATTAGATGCTCTTTTGATTAATTTTCAGTCATGCGATGCAGGTTCCTCAGCTCTCCCCTTCTACTCTAGTAGCCGAAGGCATACCTGTCTATCGTTGTTTGCAACACACAGGGGAATTTGTTGTTGTTTTCCCTGGAGTGTACCATTCGGGGTTCAGCTGCGGCTTTAATTGTTCTGAATCAATAAATTTTGCTCTCGTTGACTGGTTGCCTTATGGCCAGAATGCTGTGGAACTTTATAGTGAGCAGTGTAGGAAGACGTCAATTTCCTATCCCAAAGTTTTACTAGGAGCAGCTATGAGAGTTGTGAAGGCACAATGGGGACTCTTGTTAAGGAAAGACACCTTAGATAGTGATAAATGGATAAAAGCCTGTGGGAAAGATGGTAACCTAGCAAAATCATTGAAGGTTAGACTCATGAACTCCTAACTTCAATTTTGTCATAAGAGATGGTTTTTTCATAATACGGAGTAGCTTGATGTGGTCTTATAATTTCCTCTGATAGTATTGTTGGCCGGGCACAAATTTAGAGGATAACTTCTCCCTTGAACTGGTGGGAAGCCCTTAGTCTTTACTGAATTAAATTCATTAACTAAGAGATAATATGTCTATTACTACTGACAATGAGTTTCATTTGGGGCAATTAGTCTTGTTCTTGCTTGATGGTTGAACGACATTGTATTTATATCAAACCGTGAATCTAACATATCAATAGGCAATAACTATGATCTGACTTGGAATTCTTCTAGAATACTATCGTCAGAATTTAGCACAATAAGTATTTTATAGTATTACATAATGGTGTCAGAAACACTGATATACTTCCTGACGCCGTCTTGATTTTCCGTTCATATTTGAAGAGAAGTTTTAATGAAAGCCCTGTTTATGTAATTCTGTCAATGCTTCAACATCTAATTCTTCCCGTGTTGATTTGGGTCAATGTTTTTCCGTTCTTTTTTGAATCTGAGGTGTTTATGAACATGATTTATGGAGGTGCATCATACTACTCCCTCTGCCCATTTCGTTAAGATTGTTTACCTTTTCCACGCATTTCAAAAACAATTTTAAATCTGTGTTACTACTATTTTTCCCTCCATCCATCCATCTCACAATTAGGCAAAATATCAACAAGTTTAATTATTTCTATAAGAGGAAAACATCCCTAAACGGCCTTAAGAAAGTGGGATGAAGGGAGTAAAATTTTATACACATAATACAAAATAGAATGCGGCGAAAGTGTTGTCCTTCTCAACCTACTGATATTTCAAAATTTTGGTCGTCTTCTTTTATTCTGATGTGCAATTGAGTTCCTTGTGTTTCCTGGAATTTTATTTCTTGATATTTCGGCATGGAATGCATTCCATGATATGTTTTTCAAACTTCACTTCTGTGCCTGTCTTCTTAAGAAACACATAACTCTAGCATGATGCAAGTGGTATCTGATGTTATGCTGCAATCTTGCTTCCTCACATTCGAGTTGGAGAACAAATTGCAAAAAAAAAAAAACTTTCGTACAGTGGTGTAATATTGATGCTTGGCACCATTTCAATTCAATCATTTTTATTTATTCTGTACCAGTATGATATTTTAAGTGTGAGCTCATCTGCTATCAATCACTCGTTTGAATTATTTAGATTGTATGCTGAATTCTAGCTTTGGGAATTAGAGTTTATTTTCTCTTGTTTGGTTATATCAACTTACAAATCTCATTAAATTTTGTGTTATTTGCAATTCAAATTCATTTACCTGTATTGATGTGATAAACATTGTGCTTTCACTTGAATAGGAATGTATTGAACAAGAGAATATCAAGAGAAAGTATCTATGCGTTTCTTCCCAGTCAAGGAAAATGGAGGAGAACTTTGATGCTTTTGTCAAAAGAGAGTGCTGCATATGCCTCTATGACCTGCATCTTTCAGCTGCAGGTTGTCCATGTTCCCCGAACAAATACACTTGTTTGCGTCATGCTAAGCAGATTTGTTCTTGCCCTTGGGGGAGGAGATATTTTTTATTTCGTTATGAAATAAGTGAGTTGAATACGTTACTGGAAGCATTGGAAGGCAACAGAGAAGCTGTCTTTGGATGGGCTAAAGAGAAACTTGGATTAACCACGGAATCGTCCTCCCAGACAAAAGATACTCCAAGTCTAGCCGGCACATCTATTGTTGGATCTCAGCTGGTCAAGGATCCTGTTTCAGTTCCTGAGATATGTTCTCCGGCTCCTGATACAAATCCAGGTAAACTGGATGCAGCTGCCCGTGATGATTCGAGTGGACTAAATCCTAGAAAACGTTCCAATCCAAATGCAGATGATGCCTCTAGGAAATTACCACGCAGCCAAACCATTGTAATTCTTAGCGATAGCGAGGATGAGTAATTGTAACATCGACTGCTCCAATATGAAAGTGGTAATTGCAGTAGAGGTTTCGTTAATTCTAATTCCAAAAGTTCTTTGTTCTAATTGTGCAGATTTAGTTCCCTACTTACCGCTGACTAAAAACTTCGCTCTTCGGCTATGATCATGGCTTGAAATAGGCTAGTGAGTGTTGAGCAATCATGTCAAAATGAAAATTTTGATTTGGCTTCCTGAATTGGTCATCGTTAATCGTCCTTACGTATTACTTACATCATGTTAAAGTTATGCACTCCTTCCATCCCAAATAGATTATGCAGTATGATCTACAATTACAACATATTGATTTGAACCGATGGCAACTGAACATGAGGGTTGCGCTTGTTGTGGGACTTAATACATGGAAGATATTCACTAATGTGTTCCAAATCGGGCGAGCAACCATTATCGCCTTTGGCAACCTTGTCGACAACTAAGAGAACCATTCAAACTGCCCACGGTGCATAGCTCAAATGGTAAGGGACTTCACTATAAGAGTGTGCTTCTCCACAAGTGTGTGGGTTCGATCCACGACAAGTGCATGAGTAACTTTGCAGTTGTTCAAGGGAGGATCTGTTTGTGGGTGGTTACCCAGCCTATTCTTGGCACTCTTGAGGTGGAGTACTGAGCCGCTAGAGGCACATCCCGGATTCACCTCCTTTGTTGGGCGATAGGCTAGCCAAGCGGGGGCGCCTTAAATGAGCGTATCAAGAGAGCCATTCAAACTTCTACAAACCAACCATGAACATTCATATATGGACAACTTTTGGGATGGAAAAGGAGTAGTTCATATGTAAAGAGGTACACAGACTGGCCTGCCACAGTTTGTTTACTGGTGATAATTTATTGATCACAAGTCTACATCAAGGTCTGAAGAGCCTTTCTCAAGGGTGGGAACATGTGTTATAATTCACTAGAACCAGGTGCATATATTTTCACGCCCAAAAAATATGACAAATTTATCTCTATCAAGCCACGCAATGCATGTTCAAAAGTATATCGATCGGGTGCAGTATGTAATCCAAAATATATCGAACACACGTAATGTGTGCTCAAATTGTTAAATGATTAAAAACATGACATAATTTCCAAAATCTTGAATTACATGATTATCACATGTATGTATAATAAAATATAATTGACACAACTTTAGCAATTAAGACGTAATTGACATGAGTCGGTTTGGACCGAATTAATTCAAAGAACTTGCCTTAAGATATGGAGAAGAGTTTCTTTCTATTGACCTATAAATTTCTTTATTTGTTATTACTAGATTGAATCATTTTGATGGAGAAAGGAGTCCATTTATTGGTAGAGAAAGGACTTTCTTCATCTCAAAATAATTGTAATATTAACCGTCCATCAAGGTTAATTAGTATGTAACGTTTGCAACGTTTGTAACAGATTTGCAACATAAATATCCTATTAATGACCAACATAATGAGTATATTATTAATATAATAATACTTAATAATAATATTCTTACACAAATATCTATCAAACGTCCACAGTGTGCTAGAAGCTAGATATATATTTCAGCAAACTAGACTTTTGTGCACACACAATGTGTACGGTCGATAAACTTCTAAACATATACTGTGTCCGGTCAATAGGCTCTTGAGCACATATTAGTGCGTTCGGTAGGCAGGGGCGGACCTAAGGGGGGAGGGGTGGGGTGGGCACCGGCCCCCCTAGGTTTTTTCGGTATCGTTATGTTACATATGTGATTTTTTTAATTTTTGTGATATATATATAATAAAAAGTGTAAGTAAACCAAGTGGAAGTCTAACTTACATGGTGAAGTCATTCTTTTAGAAGGTAGATGTCAAGTGTTCAAGCCCTCTAAGCTTTATTTTTAACATATTTTCAAAAAAAATTGATACTTAAACAATTTTTTCTTTATTTTGGCCCCCTCTATTTTACTATTCTCAAAGTCGACCCCTTATTTTCATCCTGTTTTCGTTCCTATCGGTAGAGTCTAACGTGAAAAAATTCAACTAAAAAATAGGTTTGAAGGTATAACACCAACAAGCATTCATCAAAAATATGCAGGTACAATTATACACAAGTGCTTGATGCATAATTGGTAGTACGGCCTTCCTTACAAGTTGTACCACGTGGTTGTGGTTTTTTCATTGGTTGTTGGCTTCTAAATTGTAAGATTTTTGGAGGACCATATGGTTCTCTGTCCCCATTAATTTACATCATCAAGACTTTTCTTCAATAGACCAGTGTACTTGTAAAGTCCAATGGATTCATTCAGGGGTAGAGTAACTTATTTTTACCAAGAATGTTGATTAGGGTGCGAGTATGTCCTACTTATATGTTCGATCATGCATGTTTTAGTCCTGATTTATAGATTTTAATTTCGATCTAACTTGTAGTTTTTGATCTTATAAGTATATGTCATAATGGTAGTAGAGAGGATGACAAATGTGTTTATCGAAGTCTTTTAACTACAACTGAATTAAATATTATGAAGAATGTGACATTTGTGTATGTGTCCCGTTCCTTCGTTCGGTTCATGCATGTTTCAGTCCCAATTTATAGTTTTCGATCTCGTCCTAACTTAAAATTCTTTTATCTTACAAACTTTTATCATGATGATAATAGAGCTTAAGAGAAGACGACAAATAGGTCTATCGAAAATTGAATAAATTTTCAATTATAACAGAATAATTGTGGTGAAGAATGCGAAAAATTTTATGTGATTGGTAATATTGAAAACAAGGGCATTGTAACCATTGATGGTGGGAAGTCTAGAAGAAGAAAGGATCCCATAAAGACAATTGGTGGGACCTGCAAATCTCACTGGCTTTATCTTTTGTTTGTTTTTCTTTTCCAGCTATAAATGTAATTCAATCTATTTGTCGGGAGCAAAAGTTACAATGATAAATTACCATGTTTACTTCTCAATTATTGTTACATTTTTACATGTTGAAAGTATTTTTTTGGGAGGATAATTAGCGACGAGGTGAGTTAACTAATTTATGTAATTATTTTTCTCGATAGTTTAATTAGGACTTTCTGATCACTAGTAAGACCTTTTTTCATTAGTCTATTCGATTAATTTTAAACGTAGTATTTTCGGGTTATTATTTTTAGCTCAAGGAAGATAGTAAGAAAATTAGGTAATATAATTTTATATCGGGTAGGAGCCTATTCTTGTGTGTTAACTAAATTTGGTGCTAATTAAATCTGAACTACTGGATCAACCTATTTCAATTTTTTAAATCTTATGATTATTTTTAGTAAATTTAATTATGTTAGCAGTTTCCCTTTAATTAACACACAAATATAACACATCAAATACACATTTTCTTTTAGTGTGAAAAGTCGAATAAAAGCATTTTTTACAAAAATAATTAAAATAAATTATTTCATAAACATAAATAATATTGAGAGTCATTCACAATTAATCATTTAGGCAGAGACGTCTATGGTGAATGAAGGGGGGGGGGGGGGGGGGGGGGGGAGTGGGGAGGCAGGTCGGTCTAGATTTGGAGCGGAGTGGTGAGTGGGTCCATTCCTCGAAAGCGAAAGCTAAAGCTAATGAGCGCAGGCCTCTGGGCCAGCCTTCCACATGGAGACTGGGTCCTTATTTAGGGGTCACATCATAACTAAAATAAATGATACTATATGTTACATATTTTTCCTAAACGATAAAAATTACTATAACTTCAATCCACATAATATTTAAACTTTATTTTGTAATTGTAACTCTATCTCTTAAATTGTCTTAAAATGCCAAAAAAATTATTATTGCTAATGACCTAAAGGTCTTGATTTCGAAACTATTATGCTAATGGGCAACCCTAGCCCATAAACCCTTACAGTATATTAGGTTAGAATTAGATTAATTTTTACCTATAAATATATGTGTTAATATACTCTACAAGTTTATGAGCTAGGGTTACCCATTATCCTAACAGAAACTCACTTCATCGCTAATTATATAAAAAAAATTATTTGTAAATAATGAATAACATTATATATATTTATAAGCTTGATTAATTAAAAAAAAGTATTGAATGAAGGTATTGGTATTAGAAGATTTGACATTAGAATTTTAAAGTGACAAAAGTTTAAAAGCTTATGCTACTTGTTAACATTATATATGCATGAATACAAAAGCTCGAACTTAATTTCTATTATAAATATCTTAAAACTTTGCAAGAAAAAGTTAGAACCCAAGTAATCTTCTTACTAACTTTGATAATAATGTATATTCCATTCAATTCAATAGATAATGGCTTTCTAGAATTTTCACATAAAATAAGAAGACATTTAAACATTTTCATAATGATTTTTATATTCTCATTTAATTATATAAACATTCGTGAGTTATTCATTAATATTGAGTTTCAATTAATACAACTAAGGATATTGAAGAAAGAAATGATGTATTTTGTTTTAATTTATGTAAAAAACTATTCCCTCAAATCCAAAACAAATGTCTTTCTAGACATTTCAACAATATCCAAAAAATATCTTTTTACATAAACCAATGTACAATATACAACTTTTTCCTTTAATATCCCTATTTGCATAGAATAATTCAAAAAAAGTAATGATTGCATCATATAATTTTTTTTTTTTGATAATTAGCGATGAATTGTGACTACAATGATATTACAAACATGAATACATAAATTGCTAACTAATAGAAAGTTAGAGTATAATATGAGACAAGTATGTCTCCAACAAGGTTCGAACCCTTGACCTCTTACATGAAAGGTTGGGCCGGATGCCACTAGGCTATTGAGCCATCGGCAGATTGCATCATATAATTAAGTGATAGTTGGATTATCAATGATTGCTTTATAGGGGCATAGATGGAAAGTGTGAATGTAATGATTGTTTCTTAATTTGTGTGAAATATCTAGAAAGACAATTATTTTGGATTGGAGAGAGTATTTTTTTTGAAGAATCTTTAAATGTTTAAAAAATCATTTTTTTCAGTTGGAGAGGTTATGAACTTATCATTATATATTTCATCTATTCTCAAGTAATGTTTTCTCTCTGTATATACATTAATAAATAAGTAAATACATGTATGTAACTTTAAGATGTAATTTGTTATAACTTATAAATAATGATTCTAGAAAATGAGTGATTATTATATTTTGGTTTCTATAAGTGAAAGCAAATTAGTGATGAGTAAATGGTTTTGTAAATGTGTATTATGTGAATAAATAACTTTTAAATTATTAACACATCCGCTAAATGTTAATGAGAAAAACAAAATTAAGTTTTTTTAGAGATCATTTGAGCACACCCTACATATTTACTAGGCTATTATTTGCAATTACATCGTCTTGAGCCTGAAATATTGCGCCTTAAGTTTATACTCTCTCTATTTTTTTAAGCTATTGTTTTGACTTTTCACGGTCAATGAGACACGACTTAAAACTAAAAAATATCTTTAATTCTATACATGTAAAAGTTATAAAAAGTTGATATTTCAAAAATATAGAGTGACACGAATCTAACATGATCCAACATGACTATATTATTTCATATTGACTAATAAAAATTGATGGTCAAAGTTTTCAAAGTTTGACTACACAAATTCTAAACAATAGGTTAAAAAAAAAGAAAGAGAATATTAGACTTGTAAAAATTACCCAAAAATAGATGAAATTATTAATATTGCACTTAGTTGGCAATTTGAGAATCATTTGCCTATACATTACGCATTTATGAGGATCAGTTGTACATCATTATCGCTTACGAGAATCACAATACTACAATTACCTAGTTATCAATACCATATTGAATCTTCTATAACCTGGACTTATGAATGATTTAAAAATTACTCCCTCTATTCCAAAAGTTAAAAGAGATTTCGATTTCGTATACATCAAATTTAATGCAAATTCAAACAAAACTATTGTACATTACTTTTTCCAACATCACTCACTCACAAAAAATCAATTTAAAACAAACAAGAACCTGAGTTAATCGAATAGGTTAGTGAAAAGAGACTATCATTAGTTAAAAGAACCTGATTAAAAGTTTTTATTTTTGACAAATAAAAAAGTACTCTAAATTTTGAAATGATGAAATATCCAACAAATTAAAGACTCCAATATATATACGGAGTATATATATATGAGGGGCAGATTCATTTTTTTCTGGCAATTTGACTAAAAAGAAAGTCTGATGAAATGACAGCACCAAATAAAGAAAGAAAAAGACAATTAGACATATTATTCCCAGAACTCATTCATCATCATTATACTTGCTTTGTTTCTTCTACAACTTGTCAATATGAGGCAAATAATAATGACCTAATCAACCAATAATTGACTCACTTATATACCCATCATTCAATTATTTTAGCTAATATATATTCAATCTTATATAAGATCATATAAAGATGATCAATGTGGGATATGGGACGAAAAAGTGATGGAGAAAATAATTCTCATAACCTAATTAATGCCATTTTTCGTCTTTGATAAATTTAGGAAGGATGGTAGTCATATTGATCCTCCTATTCAACTATTTTGACCATTTCATAGCACTTTATAGCATTTCAGGGTATTCGATAATTCGATTTTCTTTTTGTATAATTGTTTCGCACTGGTTATTATTAATGGATTTTGAAGATAAAAAGTCTTTAGTGGTCTTTGAACTGACCTACATAAATTCATATAATCAAACTGATTATTCCTTTTGACAAAACATACAAATCTTGAATTGTCTTTATGACTCAAGATAGCAAAGACGTTCAAAATAGTCTCAAATAATAGGTATATATATTACGCTTTAGTTGGTGTAATTAAACATATTAAAAGTAACAATAATAGTACTACCAATTTGCATTATCAACAGTAGTTAATTTACAAGTTACTAAAGATATCTCACTTATATAGAGAGGACAAGATGAATAATAAGTAAGAAATATGTTATACACAAAAATATTGTAGCAAATGTAATAATACCAATAAAATGTTGACCAACAAGTTCAAAGAGAGACAAAATAATGAACGTGTCTGATATCCACATTCATATATGAACATTATTGGACTAAGATAAGATAATTCATCATTGCAAGACAGAATTGATTATCATCTTAAAATTCGATCACAATATAATATAATTTTATCATTTCTTTAATTTAAAATAATATCATCACTCTATTATATATGTTTATATCTTTTCATTTGTCCGATATCAATTAATTGACCCCTTAAAATAATTAAATAATAATGTTCCATGCATAAGTCTATATAATAATATAATAAGCTATTATTTTTGTTTTTTTCTCTTCACCCTTCCTGGCCCAACCCTAGTCAACCTAACATCCTTGAATTATCCTATATATAATAATTACATTTCCTCCATTTTTATTCAGTAAATTAAATCTTCTTATTTTAACATCTTCTTTTTTTTGCTTTTAATAAAACTTTTTATTCATATATTTGCAACAAATAAGTACATATGTACATGGTATCCACAAAATATAATTAAGTAGAAGTTCCATCAATGACCTAGTTCTAATAATAACAATTATCTCTCATATTAGTTCTTACTAAAATGATGAACTAATATATAGTAATACAGATGACAATAACATATAAAATGCTATAAAATGTAAGAGGATATATATATAATTAAAAGAAAGTTTAAGCAACCCTTCTTGAATTAAAATTATTATTACATACCTCATTATTTAATCTCATAATACTAACAAGTCCAATAAACTACACCAACAATTATTAACAAAATATATGATACTAGTTCAATTCATTCAATAAATTCGGAAACAGTCTTCTTGTTATCATAGAAATAATTATGACTGCATACAATCCGATGACCTTTCTTACCCTGCTTAGGTAGGAATTTCTTTATAGACATCGAGATATGTTCATCGCTATTAATTTAGAATAGTCTGAGTCAATAATCTCATCAGATTGGCATGCTAGTTTCACCTTGAGGTGCAACAAACAATTGTTGCTGTTGTAGTTGTTGTTGTTGTTGAGGACGCTTTCGCTTCTTCTTCTCATAGCTAACCCCTCTAGCTTTAGACTGCAAATCACGAACTTCACGAAGATAAAGCCTCACCGCTCGAGCTCCGAAGGGGTTCGTCTCAGGCTGCCCTCCGTTTTCTTCATAGGCTGCTCTCAATCTCCCAATCAATGCATCAAGACTCCCCCAAGCTTGTCTTAGAGGACATGGACAAGGTGCTGGAGGATTCGGGTGCCCGTAAAATGGACAAAGTGACGTATGTACCTGTTAGAGATATTATTAGATATTGTACTAATCTTAATATGCATCAGTATTACCTGTTAGAGATATTATTAGATACTGTAATGATCTTAATATGTATTAATTCAACCTGTTAGAGATATTATTAGATATTGTAATGATCTTAATATGTATTAATCCTATCTGTTAGAGATATTATTAGATATTATAACGATCTTAGTATGTACCTTAGTTTTTCCAAATTGGTCGAGGTATCGAAGGAATTCAAGAACATGGGCACCACTGCACCTAGACAAAGAAAGTGGTGGCCTGTGGTTCTTGAGGTACTGTCCGAATGTGTTCCAATCCCTGCGTTTTTGGTTCTCATATCTGCTCGATGTTGTCGTTGTTGTTGTTGTTGTTGTGGGTGATGATGAAGAAGACACCATACTCAAACTTGAGCTTGTTGGGATTTTCATGGAGTTGTTATTGTTAGAACTCGAACTCTGCATTTCTTGAAAAGCTTCCATCAAGGGTTTCAAGAATTTGCAAAAAAAGATTGGGTTTTTTTTTAATGGTTATGAAGGATTAGTTTTTTTCATCCTAGGGTTTGTAAGAAAGGGGTGAAATGGAAATGATTTTATTGGGTGGTTTTATTAGGTGAAGGTAAGAGAGAGAGTGAACATATTACTAAGAATAGGTCATGATCTTACAAAAACAGTTGAATGTCTGAAGATGGACTATTACCTAATAGATGAAAGTAATAACTAAATGAGGAACTTTAACATGAAGATAAAGAAAGGAAGAAAAAGAGGAACAAATATGGGGCTAATTATTTGGGAGGGATTGATTGATATATCAGAAGATTTCCATATTTGTGATTGGAGAGGGAGGGGGGAGGGGTGGGGTGTGGGGGTGGGGTGGGGTGGGGTGGGGGGAATATGGTAGTTGTCCAAAATGCAAAAGATGAAATGGTTGATGAGACAGAAGAGAGAGTGTGAGAGAGAGAGGAGGGAGGTGTTTTTGTTTTGGACTTAGTTGGATGGAGAAATATACTAAGAAAAATCTAACCTTGAGATTTAGTGTAGTCACTTTTAGAGAAAAAGATGACTCATTGGATTCTTGTTGAAATGACATTTATTTGGCTACTTGTGTTCAATATTTAATAGACTAGTACTCCCTCCATCCCTAAATAATTGTCACATTTTGACTTTTGGTACTCAAGAAAATACGATTTAAAACGTAAATATCTATTATTCTACATGTGAAAAAATTATAAAAAGTTGATGTTTCAAAAATATATATTGAGACGAATCTAACAAGGTCTCACAAGACTATATTGTTTCTTATCGTTTAATGACAATTCAAGATCAAATTTTGTTATGTTTGACTAATAAAAGTCAAAATGTGACAATCTTTTAGGGACGAAGATAGTATAATTAATGTTCCCTTATATTATCTCATCTTCTTGATTTGGATTATGAGGCAAGTGTTTTGGCATTTTGTGTATTTGTTTGTCAAGTATGAAATAATAACACACTCTTTTAGTTTTTATTTATTAGTGTCTAATCGATGGTCCACGTTGTAGATATCATTCCTAATCAATAGAAGGGGACCCGAAATAATTACTACTCCCTCTATTTTTTTTAATCTATTATTTAACAATAATCTACTTTATTAAAGACATAAAAGTATTACTCTTCTATCCCTATTTAATTGTATTGGTTCCCCCATAAAGCTATTAGCTAATGTATTGAAAGTTGAGAAGTCAATAAAGCATACTACTTTATTAAGGATAAAATAGGAAGTATAATGAAAAAGCACATTGAAAATAGTAAACACTATCTTAAAAAAACACAAGAATTCTAACCCAAACAATATGTTAAAAAAAACGGAGGGAGTAGTTGATTGGTAGATCTTGAACTGACGTAATAACCTCTAAATTATGACAATGAGGTAAATTATATTAGAAAGTCTTGTCTGGCATATTTAATTAGGAAAGTATGGTTATAGAGATCAAACTCTTAATTTTTTACAATCATAAAGTCACCTACTTCACCAACTTAATCAACTAACTGTACATTATAAATTATATACTAGTCATTTGATGCCATGGCCTATTAAAACCACTCCGATTTACTATAGAGATACTTATCAATTTAGTTTTTATTTGAAGGAAAGTTAGATATAATTTATACAATTAAAATGTTGGGTTAATCCAAATCTCTTAGTACAATAATATTGGATCTGAACTTCTTTGGAAGTCTCAAGTTCAACAAGCTGTTTATTTTGTAACATCTACATTTGAGAAATAAAATGTTGCATTTATTACGGAAAGTGATTTCAATGCTAAATATACCTAAATATAAGAAAATTACACATTCCTACCTAAAAAAATGATGACATCATCTTAAGGTGGAAAGTTACAGTTCATTATTAAGCTTTTCATTCATTAATGGCTTATTAATTATAAATAATGTATATTGCATTCGTTTAAATTATATTTTCTTCTTCTTTTAGTATATTTTAGGTAATACGTGTAAGTTTCGGACCCATGACCTTTTTATCACTAGCAAGGCCTTTTTTACTAGATTATTCGATTAAGTCAACCAACCAATTTTTATTGAAATGATTATATATTACTCTCTCCGTCCCTAAATGACTGGTACATTTTGACTTTTCAAAAATATATATTGAGACGAATCTAACAAGGTCCTACAAGACTATATTATTTCTTATCGTTTAGTGAAAATTTATGATTAAATTTTATTATGTTTGACCAATAAAAGTCAAAATGTGACAATTTTTTAGGGATGGAGGGAGTATTAGATTGTTTATTAATATGAGTATTTGTTTTATGTGTGTGATTGGGTGTAACACCTGAAGATGCAGAGGGGTAAAAAACTTTACTAGAAGGAGAAAAGAATAGTTGATTGTTAAGCTGACAGTCTGCTTCAAACTTGACAGTTTGTAACATTGAAAATAGCTAAAGATTTATGTAAATAGTAGCCAACAACAACATCATAATAGTGATTGTTTCGTAAATGCAACTCGACTGCTCCACAGTTCCTAACGTTAAAATAGCTATATGTACATGTGGTCAAAACTATTACTTTAGTTCGGGTCACCTGTGTAAAATTTCTGGTTCCGTCACTGTCAGTTCTCGTATATCTCAAACATACTAAAAAACGTGAAATCGTTGCACCAGCCCTGGAGTAGACAAATGAGGTTAAGTGACATGATATGTCTTAAATGGTCACGGGACTAAATAGAGCTTTACTTTTGATCACTTCAATGCAAGGTTCGGTCCTTATGGAGGCCGAATCTACACTACCTGAAGCGAAGATAGCACTCTAGTCCTTTTTCGGTTGAGCTGTGCCCAAAACATATCTCAAACATAATAGTATTCAATTGCATACACAAAAGTTAATAGTACTGATTTATCTACTTCATTTCTTGAGGATGTCACTCTATTTCTTTGTTGATTAAAATTCACTTACAAAGCAAATCTCATAGCCACAAATTGGTGTTTTTTAAAGAACATATAGAAGACACTAATCTACTTACACTAAGCTTTAAGTCCTAGACAACGTCCACAAACACATTGTGTTGAGGATAAAGAATCTTCACATAGAAGGCCTGCTAACAAAAATGACTTAGCTAACACTTGCAATAATATGTAGAAAACTGAATGGAGACAGGGTGATTGTGATCTCGTTCCTTGTTACGACTTTCCTCCTCTCCCACCTGAACCCTCACGCTGGTTGCGAAAGTGACTGAGAAGCTGTTGAGCCTGTCGCAAACACCAAGAGAATACGAGTATTAGTTTTGCTGTAAAGATTTTCACTGCAGGAGCATGATCAGGGGTTTGTCGGCTAAAGAGAAATAGAAAGAGGACGGACAATGCTTATCAAATCTGTTTTTGGTTATGTAATATGAATATCCTCAACAAGTAGAGACAATCCTGAAAGGCCAGAGCAACACGCAACAATAACAAGAGCTACCATCAAAACAAGAACAGGATTGTTACCTTTTCCTTCGCTCTTTGGGTTCCCGACTGGGTCAAAGCAACAAGGGGTGGTACAGCTCCTTCCTGCAAAATGAGTCGGCAATACTTGGGGTTATTCATACACATCTGCAACAATGTTGAAGCAGCATTTTCCTTCCCACGTGCAGATCCTATTTCAATAATCTCTACAAGGGCCGGTATGCCTCCTTCTGTAACAATAGCTAAGCACCCTTCTGAGATGGTAGACAAATTTGCAAGGACTGCAATGGCTTTGTCAACCATTTCTTTGTCAGGGTCCAGTAAGTCGACAAGATGTTTCACAGCTCCTGCCTGAATGATGCGAGCCTTGTTTTCATGATATATTGACAAGTTGAACAAAGCAGTAGCAGCATCCTTTTTCCCCCTAATAGACCCTGAGCCTAGAAGGTCAACCAATGCTTTCACTGCTCCAGTGCGGCCTATCTTTATTCGGTATCCTTCCAGCATAGATAAACTAAAAAGAGTTGCAGCAGCATTCTCTCTTGCCACAGCACTTCCAGTTCCCAAAACATATATTAGGGGTTCAATTGCTCCTTCTTCCCCAATTGTAGCCTTTATTTTTTCACATATTGACAAATTTAAGAGGGCTGTCACAGCATGTTCTTGGGTTATCTTCACCTCTGAATATAAGAGCGAGATTAACGGGGCTATAGCCCCACTGTTGTTGATAATGAGTCGATTCTCCATATTGTTTTTTGCAAGAAATCGCAACTCTGCAGCAGCAGATGTTTGAAGCTCTGTTGATTGACTTTTCAATTCCTCGACGACTTCTTCAACATGGGATGTCGTTGTCAAATCATTAACAATTAATCCAGCATGCAATGTTAAGCCTTTGGAGATATAATGTTTGCCATTGACAGCCACGCCATTGACAGCCACTTCATTTAATGCTTCAGAGCTTTGATATTGTCTGGCAGAAAAGGGAGAGTTTTCGAGATACTTATTTACGTAAAGGTGGCTATCAGAAGTTATTTCCCCAGATGCATCACTAACAATATCATGTTTACTTGATATCCTGGAGACATCGGTGGAGCCTGCAGGGACATAGTCAATGCTAGAAACTGCACTTGATGTTGATTCTGTCCTGCTGTGACAATACGGGTGTTCGGAAGATGAGTGAGCAACTCTTACAGCCTCTTTTGCTGGCTGGAGGTTTAACTCCTTCACTTTGGATTCCAAAGAGCCATTTCTCTCTTCCATGCAACCTTTTTCAACTTCATAGGGAACTTCCATGGTGGGACCATTACTTTGTATAGAACATTTAGAACTCACTTGGCCAAAATCTTCATGCGAACTCAGTGCAGAGGTTGGACTGGGGCTCTCATAAGGGTTAGGAAGCTTAATGCCATTTTCGGCGCACCAGTTTACTATCAGAGCTTTAACTGTATAATTAGGGATGAGATTTGAATGCAAGAGTCTCTGGCAAGTTTGGGGGCACATTATTAGTCCATTATCCAACCATTTCTGTATTGAAGTTCTGTCATAAGTTTGTCCAGAAGCTACTATTACTGGATCGACCATGAGCTCCAAAGATAGAGGACATCGGAAAAATGAGGGGATCTGCATGCCTTCAACACCATTTGAACTTCCACATTTGCCTATGTAGTTGCCAATGTTTGATATTAGGTCAATTATGCTATTACATCTATCCGAATCCCTCTTTAAATTATTGATTTCAGCCTTCACTCTCTCCTTCTCAACAGCTATATGCTCATTTAGTAGCTCATGCTTCAATTTCAATGCAAAAAACTCCACAATCGCACAAATATGGTCAGCATGAGGAATCTTTCCTCGACTTTGACATGCAAGAGCCTCTTCTATATGTTTTGATACATTTTCCAGTTCTAAATTTTGAAATTCCTGCATATGGTGCTGAAGAAGAAATCATATTGGTAGGGAACAACAAATCATGTAGAGCAGTAAATTCAACATTGCTAAGACTAAATGAAGAAACCGTTGAATAGGTAACCTTGATAGTAGTAGCAAAAAGAATTTAAGACTTAGCCACAGAAAGAAAGAAAAAAGACCAAGTCCTCCTTACCTGCGGAAAAGGAAAGTTTAAAGTAGCAGGAACTGATTCCAACAATTCACATAGAGTGTGTGTGATCTTGAGAGTTGAGCTTTGTATAGCCGACAACAATTGCTCGCTTTGCAAGACCTGGAACCATCAACTAGTTATAAATATTCCATATTTTATTTTTACTATTTTCATATTGAAGTATTCTACTTCATGGAGACATGCATGAGAAGGGGAAACAACAAAGAAAAGCAATGTTACAAAGAATGATCATCCGGTGTATGTGCCCATTTTTTCAGAATCATGTCTCCACTCCATGATCATCATATCCTATGAAGTGAAAGATTTTCAATTATATGGCTCTTTACATATTATGGACAAATCAATATGGATCCTTCAACATAAACTTCTCATCTACTGTGAATTAGTAGATAGTCTTTTCACTTCACCTTGGGTGAATTCAGAGAAACAACAGCCCTGTTATCACAGGGGCAAGGTTATATATAATGCGACCCCCTAGGCGTTGGGGGCTTGGGGCCTGTTGTTGTTTAGATCAACATATATTTCACCTTTGGATAGTTCGAAGTAGATCAAGA
The DNA here is from genome assembly GCA_003412495.2 of Echium plantagineum. Taxonomy (NCBI): domain Eukaryota; kingdom Viridiplantae; phylum Streptophyta; class Magnoliopsida; order Boraginales; family Boraginaceae; genus Echium; species Echium plantagineum. The sequence goes on along the minus strand of QFAX02000011.1, from coordinate 100,520 downwards.
TCACAAAGCCATTTGCTACATCTGTCCTAGGAATGCCAATCTCATCATATTATAATTAAACGAGGTAAACAGAATTTTGTATAATGAAATAAACTTACACAAAGAATCTCGCTCATTTTCGGAGACCAGTTCTCTAGAAATTCACAAGCTTCATTGACTACTGTGTCGAGTTCTTCACATTCTTTACATACAGTGTCATTCGTGAAAATTCCATTGTCAAGAATATTATCAAGCAACGGTTTCAGATGCCTCATGCAACTTGCCACATTTCTGAGATCCCTTTGTGAAGGCATATTTGTCGTACAACATGTTGCAAGATGGATAAACCGGGATATGTTGTTTGTGAGACACCTCACTGGAGTTAATTCCATTTATCTGTGTACTTAGAATAGGACGTTTATTTTACTTCACTGCAACGGAGAAACTAAAATTGAAACCAAGAATATAGTTTATATACAAAACGACAAGGAACTCGTCGCTCGTCAGGTGACTGATTGTGACTTTATTTATTCGAGAGATACAAGTACACGCAGTCTGGGAATTAGTTAAAAAGTAAAGTTCAATCTGTTCCAGCAGAAATCACAAATAAATTTAGGATCCGCCTGATGAAATATGTAATCTATTAACATCTTGATCAGTTTCACTACATGAATAAAAAGAGAATGATATAACAGCACCACAGCTTTACAAGCACTACCATTGTTTAACTAGTACAAAAACCATTCTAGATCATATCATTCGTAGCTTCATAATTTAACTTCGATTGCACGCTTGAGGGGAAATGCAGAGTAACTTATTGACAGTGGAGTTGTTCTATAATCAGCTAACTACCGAATACAACTTGAAGCAAATAAACAAGCAGAAAATCTGGAGATCAACAGTTGCCTTAAGGTTCTCTGAATCCTGTGGGCTGTGAGAATAAAATTTGCATCTTTACACTCAAAGCAAAAAAAACATCATGCAAGTATAGAAAATTACATGAAGAACACAATTTACAAGGGTTGAATTGTATATACAAATAATTACATAAAACCAAATAAAGTTTGCATCTTTACACTCAAAACAGAAAAAGACATCATGCAAGTATTAATAATTGCATGAAGGACACAACTTACATTGTTGAATTGTTATTAGAAATCTAACAACCACTATAGTTACCAATACACTCCAGTGGATACAGGATGTTATTACAAGGTCCGAGTTCGAGTAATTGCAATGACAATAATCGAATTTTCACAAAAGAAAAAAAAAAAGAACCTCAAATAAAGTTTGCATCATTACACTCAAAGCAGAAAAAGACATCATGCAAATATCAGAAATAACATTAAGAACACAATTTAGAGGGTTGAATTAAAAAGTGGCAGAAAATAATGTACCTGAGGCTGAATGGAGAAAACAACAGATCTTGCTGCAAATGGAAACCCAACAAAACCAAAACACTAAACATGAAGATCTCAAAGCACAAAATGAAGTTTTCAAGAATACTAAACACCCTTTTGCTTCTTCTCCTTTTCAAGATTTTGACAACCCTCTTCACAAAGCTTCATTGCAAAGAGAGTGTTTGTCTGTTTTTTGAGAACGACTTAAAAGGAATATGCACTACTAAATTTATTTCAATTTAATTGACGTTTTCGTTTGTATTACATTTGTCTTCAAAATATTTTCATAAAATTGTTTTCTTGAAATTTTGATAACATAACTAAAAGTTCATTGTTCTTTAAAATTAAATAGGAAAAAATAAACACGTCAACTGAAATAAATGAAAATTAGTACAAAGACAGAACAAAATGGTTAAATTAATGGGTCCCTGTAATGGTTGCAGATTTGTCCTTGTAGTAATTAAATTAATGTTGTATGTTAAACAATTGAGTATGATGATGAACAAAACTAAATAAATAATTGGCTTTTTATATAAAAGGAATCTAATAATTAAAATGGTAGCTAAAAGGTAAGCAATTCTTTAGCTGGTAAAGGGGGAATGAAATCAGGGAAGGTATCAGACAGAACATCATTGTTTTAGTTTATCAAGAAACCAGCATTATGTGCTGCTTATATAACTAATTAATGAATCTAGTTTAAGAGTTAATCGACGAGCCTACTAAAAAGGGTTTTGCCAGTGACAGTGATATTAAGATTTTGGGTTAACTTTTAAAATAATTTACTTCATATTTTATTTTAGCCGTCTATTAGTTAAAAATTCATATATTCGTTATTTATAATATTATTATATTTATACTATCATCGATAATTTGCAAAGAATAAAAAAGAATAGTTCAAGATTAGGTAAAATTTCACTATAAATAAAACATTTGCCCAAAAAGGGACAACACTATACACACATCAAAATAATGTATTTGTTAGGTGTGAAATTACTATTTTACCTCTATATTTTTAAATGGGGAGGCGAAATAGTAGTTTTATATCATACTCTACTATTGTAATTTGTAAGTTGTAACGTGTATAACCTATCAATCTAAAAAAGTATGCAATAACTTTTATGTTCGTCTTCAGTTAATACTCTTCACTAGTCAACTTTATTTAGGAACTTTTTGCATGGGTTGACTAATCTAATGAGGAATTAAAACATTTTATTAAACCCTAAACCTCAATAAAGTAGTAGTTCTTTAGTGTTAAATGTAGGAAGATTTGATAGATGAGAAGCATATGATTTGTGTCCTTGTTCAATGTTGAATGTTCATTGCATATTATGATGATGATAGTGGAAGACATCTTGGACCTCCCAAACCTTACAATCTACTCATTTTCACGTGATGCATTTACATTTTCACATACCCCACTTTCTTTCTTGTGTTTCCCCTTTTTCGTGTTAAGATACTCCTCGAAACGAGTCGGGTAATTCGTTATCTCCTCGAACACCTGGCTCGAGTATTCGACTCGATAGATCGTCCGTTAGTTAAGGAGTAAGGTAAAGTACAAGGTTGTGCTTGTTTGAAATACCCGACTCGCTCGATAATTCCGGCTCCTTAACAAACTACCAAATTAATTAATTAATTTAATATGAGTGTTCAAATATTATTTATAATTAAGTTTTGTAAACTTTATTATCAATATTTCAAATAATTAAGGTTTATGTAATTTATTAATGTGGCAAATATAGCAATATATTCATTTTTATTAAAAATAAGTTTTTCTTTTTTCATTTTGCCTTTAGGAGCCGGGTAATAAAGGAGTAGAGCCGGATAATTACACTACCCGACTCGTTACTACCCGACTCGTTATCATAAGGAGTCGAATAGGGGTACTAAAGTTATGCTCGCAAAATTATCCAACTCGTTACTACTCGACCCGTTATCTTAAGGAGTAGAGTGGGGTACTCCACTACCCGGACCGACTCGACTCGTTTCCAGCACTGAAAATACATCTTTTGAATATATTTCGTTATTAACATGATCCATTTATTTGAAATTAATTTTTTATTTATTAAAATCGATAATAAGAAAAATTTTAATCATGGTTAATCATAGTTTCATCCAAAAGAGTGTATACATTAAAACTTAATATAAGTATTTAATGACATTTAATTTGGATGCATGCAATGATACAGCCGAAGCTTAGTTGGCTACGATTCCCATTTCCCAACCTCTCAATTAGAACAACTTATGGATTTTGACGTATCTTTACGTTATATATAACTCAACTTATCATTGGTATTTAGTCGTATTAATTACTTATTTGTCTCATCAACATGTCCGAATGCCTGTCGGAACAAAAGAGTCGGATCACACACCATTCCTTTGCGCCCTCTTAGTCGAATATAGAAATTGGAAACACAATAAGAGGGGTCTCAACTCACCAACAAAACTTCAATCTTTATTATCATACAACCATCTAAAAGGAGGCACTTATAGTGTTGGGACCTCATATCATTAGAACTTATAAACAAAGACATTGTCAAGAACTTCTTGAGTCTTGTCTTTTTCATTCTTCCTAGGGAAAGAGCTTCATGGATATGAATGACACCTAATTAACTATCACATCAACATATTATATAAAAAAAACATATGTTTTCAAGTGAGTATATATGTCCCTGGGGTGTGGGTGGGTGGGTGGGGGTGGGGGTGGGGGGAGGGGGGTGTTGATTTAAGGAGAGGAAACCATTAACTGAAATTTAGGTGAGGGAACAATTTAGCAAAACTTTGTTACACATTTAGGATACACCTCAAAAAGTCAATATCTAAAAGTTCATGTAACAGAAGCACTAGAAGTAGAAGAAAACATCTAAGGATAGTGTTCATGATATCAACAACAAAAAACATTAGTGTCCTCCAAGCAATTCAATCAGCTCCTGTTTCTTCAACTTTGAGAACCCTTTTATACCGCGTGACTTCGCAAGTGCCTTCAGTTCAGGTAGTTTCATTTCACTCAAGTCGTCAGAGTCATCCTCGTCTTCTTTATCCGCCTCTGGCTCATGTGTTTCCTCACTCTCGTCTTCTGACATCCCAGCATATACATCCTCATCGGAAAATATCTGCTCCGTATCAGATTCAGACTCCAGGTCATGTTCTGGAATGTCCACAACTTCGGACTCTAGATCATGTTCTGGAATGACCACAGTTTCGGACTTTAGTCCTCCTTCATAGTTTTTAGCAATTTGTTCAAGAGAACCAACAGTTTTTTCAAAGGCAGTTTGAGCATTCACTTGTCTGATTGGTGATCTTCGCTGGAAAGATGATCTAGGTCGGCTATTGACAGGAGTTTCACTATTTTGTTGCTGTTTCACGACTCTTTTTGAGCCAAATGCACTAGAGCTTTTGTCTTCAGTGGAGGGACCACTTGGCTCAGCCTGCTCCTGAAGGAAGTCCTTCGTGATGCTGTCACCACTGCTCTTCTTTCCCTGTTGAACTGAGTGCTTCTTAAGAAGTTTGAGAAGGGAATCAACAGTCTCATTCTCCTTACCTTTTCCACGTCCCTCATCAATCTTTTTCTCTTCTTTCATTGCTGCTCTTTCTCTAAGTTGTGCCTGTACTTTTCTGAACAATTCAACTATCTCTTTTTCCCGCGGACCTGGAGCTGCAGTAGCCTGGAATTTTAGTGAACCAGAGCCACTATGGACAGACCCATTTTTGGGGGGAAACATCTCAGAGTCATCAAGATTACCAAAATTATCTCTATCCTCATATTGCCGATTCCTATCTCTGTTCCTGGAGAATACCTTCCTGTTCTGTCTTGAGAAATCTGGGTTTCTCTGTTGACCACCAGGACTTGCATTGCAAACATACAATGTACTCCTAGCAGCACATGTAAGTGTCATACTCTTCAGAGTTCGACAATATTTATGATCACTGGGTGAAGAACATGATGATGCATTTACTGATCTTCCAGGAACTCCCGATAGCAGCAGGCATCTGCCATCTGGTGGTCCATATCCTAGGAGGAATAAAAGTTCATAAGAAAGTTCAAAATTTCATACTCTCACGCATGCATGATTTTTTGTGTGAAAACATCTGTTCACACAGAGCATTCTATGAAATAAAGAAAACAAGCAGTAGCAAATTTGTGGAAATTGGAAACAGATGAATCTTGTGTGTGGTGGTCAACGTTCTCTACACCAAGATGAAAAGTGGAAGTGCTTATAAATAAGAAGACCTTCTACATCTTACAATTATCTTCTTAATTTAGCGATTTCACCCTTATCCACAAAGAACATTTGCGGAAGGGTCATGAAGTTCAAAGATTTAATATATCTCCAACAAAGTGAAGCGAGGCTAATGCCAAATTTCAACTAGCGATAGTGCTCTGGTCTTATTATGGAAAATTGTGCGATGTAGGACAGTAGGAGAATTGATTTTTTCAGAATGTCCAAATGAGTGTCAACATGGGGTGGGGGGGGGGGGGGGGCTACATCTTAGCTGAAACACTTTCATCGAAACCTAAGATTATGCATCAATCACCATACTTACCCACCAAAAAGATCAACTAATACACTTCAATAAAAGAGTATTGCAAGGAACATCCCATTCCCATACATCTCTAACTGATTACCTGAGATACATTCACTAAGAACACTGTTCGTTGAATTTGTACAACACCCCCTCTAGAAAATCACATATCGAAATTGTCAGAGCATATCTATCAAAGACAATTGAAACGTGTTTCATTCTCACCGAAGATAGAACCAGTATGTGTTCTCAAACTAACTATACCAGCCAACAAGTGGTACGTATGAGCAAAATCTACGAACTTTAGGCACACTACAAAGCAAATCGATCAAAGACAATTGAAACGTGTTCCACCCTCACTCAAAATAGAACCAGTATCTGTTCTCAAGTTAATCACACCAGCCAACAAGTGGTACATATCAGCAAAAGCTCTAAACTTTAGGCAAACTACGGAGTATCACATATCAGATCAAGAAATAGAAATTAAAATAAAATAGACCCCAGATAAACACAAAATCAAACAAACAGTAAGAACATGAGAAAAGCGCGCACAGACCGCAAGCCAATGAAAACAAAACCAAATTCACCAAATAGAAACTTAAATGCCTACCCAACAAATATCAATATTATGTAATCTTGCAGGAAAGATACAAGCATATGAACTTAAATTACACATACCAGCCAACAAGAGCTACATATCAGCAAAAGCTTCAAACCTTCAGCAACCTACTAAGTTACACATATCACATTAAGAGATTACAACTTTCAGCAAACTACTTAGTTATACATATCGAGCTTTCACCGGTTATCACGTAAATTGTTGGTGGACCAGGTTACAAGCGCGGGATGGTATGGACAAACTTACACATTGATAGTTTAAGCCGGATGAATTAATGAGGTCTCTGAGTTTTATTCAGACAAAACCAATTCGTTGAATTATATACTTAATTACTTATACCTCCTTTACATACAACATAACAGATTATGAAAAGCAAAAAAAACCCAAAAAACACTTACCAAGAGCACTAAAAAACCAAAAAACAGACCACAACATACAAAACAAAACCAAATTCACCAAATAAAAACTCAAATGCCCACCAAACATAAGTTCAAATAATGTAATATTGCATAAAAATGAAAATTAAAGCAAAAAAAATACCCCATAAACACTTATCAACAACACCAAAATAAGGAGAAGACAGACCACCAACATATGAAAACAAAACCAAATTCACCAAACAAAAACGCAAATGCCCACCAACGATAAATTAATATAATGTAATATTGCATAAAGATGAAAACCATATCTTAAAAAAGGTTTTTCTTACCAGGAACATTGTTAGAGATGAAATGAAAAGCCCGAGCCATTAATATGCTTCTTGCTGCTACAAATTATTCCTAGTTTTGCATAGCTGTATAAGCTTTGATTCTTGATTTTTTTTTGAAATTAATGTCCACCAAATATATATGAGAATATCACCAAGAGTTTTGAGAAGGGTTTTAGAGGGCGGCGTGTACAAGCTCTTAGCAATTTGATAAGGGGATTATACAAATATCATTGAGGGGCTAAAATGTAAATAAGAAGTCTATAATAATAAATTCATAATAGGTAATTTTTGTAGTGATTCGAAATTCTATTCATTGTTAATCCAATAGTCTAGTGAAAAAATGTTATTGTTAATGACTATAAAGTACTGGTTCGAAATTCTATTCATTGTTAATTATCGATTTTTCTTTTTCTTTTTTATAGTGATTCTGATTTCATTACCTCAACGCTTAAATTACAAATATTAATTAAGAATATTGTATTTATAGTTGTGCACCTCATTAAAGCATGATATAATTAAGATAGTATTGAAAGAAAAGTCTTGATCTATCATTACCTTATATACTTAAAGGTTAAAATTGGAAAAAATAATGTTTTGATTATATCCGGTAACTAGGCATGTTATCGAATCGGTTCATTCGCCCGCTAGTTTGCTCAGTCGATTTAAATTTCAAACTGGTTCCGATTTGTTTAAATTGTTTGCACTTGCTCGCTAATAATTCGTCAAAACCATTCAAATCGGTTTATCCATTTTATGACACATAATTGCCTACAAGTTTTGATATAGAAATTGCTTCCTTGGTATTCTGTTGTTTTGTGAACTTGCAAATATGAAATGGGAAACAAAGGGAGACGATAATGCAAAATTTACACAATTAGAAGAACAAACAAATGTGCTGAAATATATTCTCAAGAAAATATCAATTGTGAACCTTAGTAGTAAGTCCTCTCTACCAGCCGGAACTTCACCTCATTTTATCAGTTCCGCAAATACAATTTGGCTGAGGAAAACAAGAGAAGCCAGCGAATGTAACACTAAAATCAGATAGCAGCAAAAACGCATAGTAAGATTGAGTGTAAATGCCCCCAACCAGAGGTCTTCAAATTTATTTATTCCAACGGACACGGACTTCTAAGGAGGTCCATCAAGGAACATGGCCGAGTATGTGTGGTCGGACTAGTCCTTGTGACTTTTAGCCATCTCATCAACATCCAATTCCACCTCCAGGACAGGCGTATCCTTCAGCACACTTGTCTCGCTGCCCAAATCAAACGATGTGTTAGCCATTACCAAGTCCTCGACAATGAAAGAGAATGTTTTCATATTAATGAGCAACATGCTCACCTATTGTTAATGGGGCCATGATCAACGGCATTTCTCAGACAATATATTACCCTGCCCACAATGTTTGACATGGAAACAGGCCCAAAGGTGCGGCTATCATTTGCGTCCTGCTATAAAGATTATGTAAATTGAAGTGAGTATTGGGGATATAATTGAATCTATTTAATCGGATATATATGTCATGGATATTTCTTGCACCCAGACTGCAGTTGAAGACTGTTGAGATGAAACAATAAGGCAATCAAAGATATTTACCTCAGGCTTTATGCTTTCATTGTCTGTGACTACCCAGCACTGATCTTTTTCAAGAACAAAAGGTTCATCTTTTTCATCTGTAGATACCATCTCGTATCCTTCAACGGCAGCCAGCCTCCTAACAATATAATTCTTTTCAGATTCTATAGGGTCCTTTAAGAGCACAACATCTCCAATAAACACTCGCCTGTGAGAATTGAGTAATCCAATTAGCATTCGAATGATAACAAATATTAGCACACATACGATCTATAAAAAGAACACGAAAACTCGTGCTTTAAAAGTTGCGACTTTAAAGTTGTGTCACAGTTAAGCCCTCAAAGTTAATGTGACCATCCAAAAGAAAATGGAGAAACCTTTTCCTGGATTTTACAGATGCACTTAAAGATAGAGAACTTACCACTTCATGACCTACAAACAGGAGCATGAATTTGTGCAATATGTCAAACAAATCACAGAATACACTTACTTTTACATGTATGTGTAAACCAACAAACATATCAAGTTGTGGAATCAAAACAACAAATATGTGATGCTCTCAAAGTACTGGAACTTAACTTTAGAGAAGTTTGTGGGACAAAAAATGAACCAAACTATAGAATACAGGAATTTTAAGCAAGAAAGTTTTATATATTTACACCTCTGGTCCAGGTTATCTCTACTAAAATGTCAATCCGGAGTATTAAGTTGCCTGAACTTACGAAGAATCTGCCTTAGGTATTTTCCGGACAAGAAGAGTGCCACCTTGAGCCCCTATTGTTGGAGCCATTTCCTCTCCTTTATCCAATTGTGTGATATATGTCAGTTTCCCCTGGAAGACGTTTTTCCATAGGACATCACCTACTTGTTTGTCTGTAATTATACCTTCTCGATAACCCTGAGAGGCAGCACATGAAAGCTGATTAACCAATGAGAAGAAGTTGAAACCTTCGAGCAAGAAATAAGACCATACACGTCGAGCAACAAATAAGCAGCGCGCAAACAAAAATCTGACTGATTACCAGTATATGGATACTTAAAAGTTAAAACACACTTGAGCCGGGGGAGAAATTGCAACATAAGCAAGTGACTGCAAATAACACAGGTATTTCTCAAGTCTCAACCTCTGCCAATAGGATTCACCATCTCAAGAAAGGTGGATGACTCAGAAACTAAACAATATGGGGGTCTTACCAAAGTACACACAGCATTAAAAAGTCGCCACCAGGAAGAAATATTAACACTGTGACATATGATAGATATTTGATTAATTTCATGCTTCCTCGACTCTGAAATTACAGAAGCAAAGTGGGGGTATTTCTAGATAGAATCATGCTCCACCAAACTGCATGAACAATCATCTAACTAAACACAAACAAATTAGAAAATGGGACAGATTTTACTCTACATCAAGAATTACACATCAGAAAACGTAAGAGACCTGTACTTTCACACTAATCATTACATAATTCATCAATTTTATCAAACCCAAGATTCAAGAACTCCATATGCTAAAAATCAATGTCATCTATGAACAATGCACGGATCTCTCCCAACTCTCACCGTGTACTGAAAGGAGAGCAAATATGAAATGCAAGCCTTATCACATTGATCCGTACAAAATTCATCAATTTCATCAACCAGGATTCGGGCACTCCATCAACTGAATACCAATTTCTTCAATTCGACAGAAAACGGCAACACAATCAAAATCAAATACAGAACTAGCTACCACCCAACAACAAGAAAACGTAATAAAGCCCACATATTTCACTAATCAGTACATAATTCATCAATTACATCAAACCCAATATACAACACCCTCATCTGCTCAAAACCCATTACATAAATTCAACAAAACAACACAAAATAAAAAAACAAATCCCACATTTATGAGTAAAAACAAAACTTAAAAAAATATAATCAAGAATATGTGACAAAAGAATGTAAGAGAGGACCTTCATGCTTAAGGAGACAGCATATTCGAGCTTGTGAGCTAGGTACCGGAACCAAGTGACGGCAGCCACCATTTCTGAGAGCGGAGGGGGGGGGGGCGATTTGGGTGTGAGAAAGGAGTCACCGGACTAGTAGAGATTTTAGCAATTGCATTCGACTTAAACCCTTCAACTAATTTTGGCCCCTCTTTTATCTCTGACTTCTCATCATTCGTTTGATTACAGATATAAATAAATTAGTTGAGTTAACCAAATAGTCTACTGAAAATAAGCTCTCGTTAGTGAAGGTCGTGGTTTTAAACTCACCTTATTGCTAATTACAAAAAAAAAAAAAAAAATTAGTTCGAACTTGGGGTTTGATTAGAAATGTAAATGAATTAGTTTGGGGTCAAGGTTTGTATACACTATCGAATATTTCGAGTTCAGTTTGAATATAATTTGTATACATATGTTTGATTTGACTTAATTGCTTCATCTAATTTTGCCCTACTTTTATGTTCGAGTTCTTGTGATTCGTTTGATCATAAATGTAAATGAATCAGATCCCGATCGAGGCGAACGGTGGTAGGTTTGAGTTCGATCAGAAACAACTCGGATACATAGTTCGATTCGACTTAAACCCTTCATTCCTTCAACTAATTTTGCTCCTCTTTTATCTCTAACTTTCGTTTGATTAGATATGTAGATGAATCAGGTCGAGGTTTGCAAACGAGGCAAATGGTACCGAACATAGTTGGGTCAGTTCGAAAAAAACTCGTATACATAGTTTGATTCGATGTGTCCACCTGTTTGGTGTCAAACTTGAAAAAATTAGGTCCCACTCTGTTCGATGGGAAATGAAAATTCTAGACTATTTTTGCACTTGTCGAAGGCCATGCATTTTGCCTCGTATATATATGTGGCCTCAAAAATAACTTTTCGAATTAAATTATTCATCGATTCTTGACCACTGAGATGTTTTCATTCGATTTCCCCAAAAAACCATCATAATTGGATTGAACTAAGGAGATTGCAGTTGTTTCTACATTCTAATCTGATTAAAACCGAACCAAACCAAGACTTGTTGGGATCGGCTACATGAATACAGCGTCTCCAATCAGCAATAATCTGACTAACAACGAGACATTGCTCGGTTTCGGGTTGCTTGATGAGGTAACCCGAACCCCGGAGGAAGGATGTTTGAAAATGCCAGAGGATCAAGTTTCACGATCTTCATCAGAAGCCGAAGTATCGTTCCGTTATGATTATAGCAGCTGCCGTTATAGCTCAAATGGTAATCCAGAGATATCAGATGATGAATTCTACGATCTAACGCCTAGCGATGTTGATGTTGACGACAATGATGATGATGTAGTTGATCATGTTGGTGGTTCAGGCACTTCATTTCGTGCTGTTATAGACATCGTAAAATCGAAAAACAAAGCTCTGCATGAATTGAGATGCAGAGTTGAAGATGCCATAATCAAGAATGATATCTATGGCATGAAAAACATCCATGTTTCACAAGATTCGAAAGATGTCGAAGTCTGGGGTGTTCCTCTATTGCCTAGCATAGGACATGAGGCAACCAACATTGTCCTAATGAAATTCCTCAAGGCTAAAAACTACAGGGTGTCCAAGGCGTTCCGCCTGCTGCAGGGGACTATGGCATGGAGGAGGGACCTCAGGATCGATGAATCATTCCACGAAAGAAGCGACGATGGACTGGAAAATACGTGGGAGATTCAAGGGAGGGACTACGAAGGCCGACCGGTGTGTTATTACAGGCCTGGAGTGTTTGAGAACAGGGATTTGAGGAAGAAGTATTTGGAGACAAAAGAGAAATGTTCAAAATATATGAGATGGAGATTGCAATGTGTTGAGAGAGGAGTTAGAGAGATTGTGTTTAGAGATGGAGGTTCAAATTCAATTGTGCAGATTATTGATTTGAATAATGCTCATTCAAAGGCTATGAAAGAGCTTCATCATTCAATCAACATGAATTTGTTGTCACTTGTTCATGAAATGTACCCAGGAATTGTTCATAAAAATGCAAGTCCCTTCATTAATTTTGTCCTACTTCGTAAGGGTGACCAAGTCGGCGGAGTAGCCGAGCTTATGACCGCAAAGTCATGAGTTCGATTCTCCTACCAACACTTTCTTGGTCGAGCTTGTCACACAAGCTTGCTTAGTGCGGTCTACCTAGTTGACGATGTTGCTTGCTATTGCGTCAACCCGAGGTCTACCTAGTGCGCACTCTATTAGTAGCGCATGCGTGCATGCGGGTCCTCGTTAGAAAAATAATATTTAACTTTTATTAGTAGTCTATATATTTATGATTAATTTAATGGTTTATTTATTTGCTTATGCAGTTGTTCATAAATGTTCCACTTTGGTACATGGCAGTCCACACACTAAAAATGAACCTTAATGCCAAATGGACAAAAAAGAATTATGTTTTTGTAAGGTCTCTCAAAGTTACAGAAACACTTCTCAAGTAAGATATATATTTCTATCTTGTTTTGTTAATAAGTAATAATATAATTTTACTTTATAAAAATAATATCATTGATATTGATCTTTTTTTTGGAAATTATTGTTTTGATATATGAGGATGTTTTGATCAATATTTGCTTGATATTTTACTAGGTTATTGCCACCAGAAATCATAGCAATGGAATTTGGAGGCTTGAAAAGAGAAAATGATAATGAGTTTTCAAGTGATGATAAAGCCCTCGAGGCAACTGTAAGGGCAAATTGTACAACACACATTAAGATTCCTGTGGATGAGGTAAATCTATTCTCGAGTAATACTTTTGGCTCTCTCTTCTCAAAAAACTCGAAAAGTGGTTAATCTAATGGTCCAGATTTGAGTTAGCACCGTGAAAGAATCTTCTCATAGTAATAATATTTCAAAATTTTTTATCATGAAACTATTATTATGATATTGTTACGATTTGTGATGAACTTAAATATTTAAATATATGTGTAATAATGAAATTTTAGTAATTTATTAACTCTTTTTTTATCTTTCAATTTTTGAAGGGTGATGTTACTGTGACATGGGATTTAGTGGTGGTTGGGTTTAATGTAACATACAAGGAAGAGTTTGTCCCAAATGATGATTGTTCATACAAGGTTTTGATACAAAAGGAAAAGAAAATGCAAGCAACAATTAGGAATTCATTTCATATAAAAGAACCAGGGATTATTAAAATTTCAATTGCCAATGGAACATTCAAGAAGAAAAAAGTTTTATATCGCTATAAAACTACACCAAGCATACCCTTCTATATGGTCATGAAATAATAGGACAAAATAGTTTAGATAAATCATTCTCTATATTTTTTGTTAGGTATATATATATATATTATAGGCCCAAAAGATATAAAAGACCTCTCTCCAAGTCATACATACGACTTTCATCGAATATGACTTTCGGCGGAGTACTATTCAAGTTTGGATTATGATAACTTGTTTTGTTGTAATTGTATATACTAACTACATTACAAATCTATTTTCTAATTCTATTTTATTATTCTAGTCTTTAAAATCTTCTTTATTCTCTTTTTCAAAATCTTCTTTATTCTCTTCTGCAAAATCACCGAACCCTTCTTCTGAATTCGAGAATTCGAGATCAATTTCTTCTTCTTCGGAATCCGAAATCCAACAAATTCCATCTTCATCATCGATGACCGAAAGAACAAGATTATTCCCGCTCTCATCGTTAGAGCTTTAAAATCAAACCCTTCTTCTGAATTCGAGAATTCGAGATAAATTTCTCCTTCTTCGAAATCATCATTCGAAATCCAACAAATTCCATCTTCATCACCGGTGACCGCAACAGCAAGATTATTCCAGTTCTCATCGTTAGAGCTTGGAACATCAAACCCTTCTTCTGAATCCGAGAATTCGAGATAAATTTCTCCTTCTTCGAAAACATCATTCGAAATCCAACAAATTCCATCTTCATCACCGGTGACCGCAACAGCAAGATTATTCGAGTTCTCATCGTTAGAGCTTGGAACATCAAAATTATACCCCCGGAAAACGGTGGATCGATGAGGCATGGCGGGGATCAAAGGAGGAAGCGCATCCTTGAGTTGAGAAAGATTGTTGAAACAATCCATAGTTTATTTTTGATGAATTATTGATGACCAGATTTATAGAGAAAAAATTGAAGCTAATATAATGCGATTTATACAAAAGCAATAATCTACGTGAACTTATATATAGGTGAAGTCTATAAATTCTAGTTAGACTAGGATTAGGATTTAGTAATTTCCTAATCTTACAATAATTAATTAAAAACAAAACTTTCCTTAAAACTTTATTGATCTAGTTCATAGTGTAGCATCCACTTGATGAGAAATAGCAAGATTACGAATTAAAGAGTGCTAATCATCCAAATCGAGCGACCGACAAGGCGAAAGATGGAAATCGGGTTTCTATCAATACATTAACCAATCGGCTCTGCTCGAGCTCGGTAACATAAAGTGAGCCACCCTGTTCAATTCGACTCAACTAGCCATCCAACATCTACAGGAGACTCAGTGTAACACAAGGAGGAGAGGAGAGCTGATATCATAGCAATGAATGATATATGATACGAAAACAGATACGAAAGTTTCATTAATGTATCAATTTCAGCATCCAAAATCAAGGAAAAAAACAAAAAGTTACTGAGATAAGAAGCAATTGAGATACACACAAATTGATCTTCCGTTCTAATCGAAGTGCGATACATTTTCAAGATCAGATGAAAAAAGAAGTTATAAGATAAAGTCATTTCAAGAAGCTCCATCTTTCCCAGGTTCATTGCATCAACTGTTGTCTCAGACCTGAATCCTATCACACATTTTTTACATTTGTCGAATTCAGTAACTTTTCAGAGTGAGAGATGTTCCGATTGTTTCGAGGTCACATCAAGTAAAGCAAGACTTTCAACATAATTTGAAAATCCATGAATATGAATTGCATCAGAACCATCATGACAAAAATCTGGAGTATTCTCATGATTCTCATAAATCGACCAAAAATCTGAAGCATTCTCATGATTCCTAGAAATCGACCTTCTTGTAAATTCTTGTCCAAGAGTTATAGATACATATCTGAACTCTTCCGCTTCCTCTTGGACCCAAATAAATTCACCATTTTCTCTAAATCCAACTGGGGACAAACCTCTGGCAGCAGAGATCTCACACCATAGATTCCAAGACTTTCTTTCAATGTCTTCTATTTTCCAGATTTGATGTGTAAAATTGATGTAATCACTGCTTCCCATAGCGTGAACAACGACTAATGATCCCTTAAACAAGAAGAGGTAGGTTTCATTATAGTCCCACACAATCGAAGGATGATCTAAATCAATGGAACCAAACGACTCCTCATGTCCATCGAATGAAACTATAACAGGGAAATAACTAAGACCAGTTCCAATCCAATAATATATCCCATTCAGATCAACCTGATACCCATAAATGTTACGAAAAGGAAGCTTACAATCGACAATTTCCCACGAACCAGTACTAAATCTAAAAATCTCGACGAAGGTTTTAGTCATATCACCATCAACACCATCAACACCATCTATAGTCCTAAGTATTTTGTAGTCATTGGTAATACGATCAAGCACTATGCCAAAAACCCTTTTATATCTAGCTTGGGGTTTTGTATCTGATTCAAGAAGACGGAAAGACCTACGAATCGACGGATTCCAAAGAACAGCACCGTTTTCATCCCCAAAACATATCAAACCATTTCCATAACTATCTAAAGAGAGTTGGTCTGTACAACCCTCTTCTACTGGACACTCATACCTAGCATACTGTTCAAAGGTTCCATTTTTTCCAATGCAAAATACATACCCATTTTGTTCAGGAGAAAAACCAAACAATAATTGACTACACCTTTTGTCTAGCTTAAGAGTGGTAATAAGTTTGTACCATTGTTTGGAAACTGTCATGAAACGCAAAAGGGGTTTGATGGGTAGCTTGGAGAGTATTTGCTCAACCACTTCTTGGGGTATGAATCTTGACATGTTCTTCAACTTCCACCGCTATTTTCTTCA
The DNA here is from genome assembly GCA_003412495.2 of Echium plantagineum. Lineage (NCBI taxonomy): Eukaryota > Viridiplantae > Streptophyta > Magnoliopsida > Boraginales > Boraginaceae > Echium > Echium plantagineum. The sequence continues at coordinate 83,710 of QFAX02000011.1, read as the reverse complement.
ACTTTGTTGGTTGATTCGATTGAGAAATTGGACAATTTATTGGGACAAGCTTCGTTTGAAGTTAATAGTCTAGATGATTTGGAAGGTTTGGCCAAGAAAGTAGAGTACAATGGACGCAATTAGCACATTTAGGGTTCTTGGCTGATCTGTTATACACACACCTAAATAGTGTAGCTTAAAATGACAAATTTGCACCCCATATTTGAAAGTGTATTAATTGAGGAAGTTAAATGGGGGATAAAATAGTCATTCAAAGCTATAATAAATCACTATTTGGGTGTGTGTATAACATATCAGGGCTTCTAGCCTAGTGGTAGAGCTCTCGTGTTTGATTCTCACAGAGGAGTATATTTAAGAGGTTGTATTTCAGGCGTTTCAACGCTTAGACTCTCATTTGATTAGTTTAGAAATGTAATGTACTCCCTATGTTCCTAAATAATTGGTACATTTTGAATTTTGTGGTCAAATTTTAAAAAATTTGATCAAGAAGTCTCATTAAACGATGAAGATTAATATAGTCATGTGGGATCTTGTTAGATTCGTCTCAATATATATATTTTTGAAATATATTAAACTTTTATAGTTTTTTTGGATGTAGAAGAGATATTTACGTTTTAAATCGTGTTTTGTTGATCATGAAGGTCAAAATGTATCAATCATTTAGGGATGGAGGTAAAATTTCTTATTGTATGACTATTTGTAACTTCTATCGTTTGAATGAAAAAAGAACTATTACGCCGGCTATACTAACCAACTTTGTCGGTTTTATGGAAGGAATAACCTAAATTGGTTCGGTTCCAATCTCCTCGGTTCCATTCTTGTTTTGAGCTATTTTTTTGATCTATTATTTTTTAGCCAACATGATTATTTTTTTGGCCAAATTTAAAATTTGAATGATATTATTATTTTTCATAATTAAGTTTTAATACTACATCCAACCCATGTAAATTCAAAGAACATTTTATAAATCAATTATGCAAATTGCAGACACGTTTCATTACGCAACATAACGGGTTTTTACATATCTTTTTATTCCTATATTACTTCCTTTAAAAAGATTTACATATCTTTATCACATTATACCAATAATGAACAAAATTGAATCCTCTCAAACAATTACCGTTACTACACCTTTTTTTCATTGGCATCGGTTCTCTCATTGACTAGACCTATATCTGTTCGGATCCGTCAAAGGCCGAACCAAAATCGATTCGATTAAAAAATGTGGATTCTTTTTAGGTTCGATTGGATCAATTCAACTCGGTTTCGAATTTTGTGCACACCCCTAACCTATACTTATAATCCAGATATATCAGATGACGAATTCTTTGATGATGATGGTCCAGACACTTCGTTTCACCCCATTATTATAGACATTGCAAAGTCGAAAAACAAAGCTCTGCATAAATTAAGATGCAGAGTGGAAGATGCCATCATCAAGAACCATATATATTGCATGAAAAACATACATGTTAATTAGCTTATGAATTACTTCACTTAATTAACATTTAGCACTAAATATATATATATACAAGTTCATATGTTAATAATAGTATCACTGTGTTCGATTTCTGTCTTAGATTCCTCTGCTTGATAGGTTGCATGAACACCATACAACACATAAAACAACGTTATGAAACCTGCCCACACACCAAACCTTTTGTAAGACAATTTCTTCAACGTTGCCATCAAGAAAACATTGAGGAATATGGAAATGGCAGCCGGCCACGGCATGAACGGAACTGCCCAGCCGTATGGTGGTTGTTGTTGGTTGATAAGGCAAGGGACTGCGGTGAAATATTGGAATGTCGCGGTGATGATCATGAAAAGGCAAGTGAACATTATTAGTAAACCCCACCACCATTTTTGTTTGAGTTTCCATGAAACAGAGAAGCCGATTGAGGTGGACGAGAGAAGGAAGAGGTAGAGGAGGATTCTTGTAGGAGGGTTGTTTCCTGTCACCGCGTAGCGTCTGTAGATTAGAGCGTTGGCCACTAGGTAGAATACTAGGAGGGTGCCGATTGATATGATCTCCATCACTATGTCCAGTCCTGTGAAAAGTGCAATAGATGCTTGGCATACCCCTGCATTCAACAATTATCTTAACAACTTGCAAGAAAATTGTTCAAGTTGTCGAAAAACAACGAAGATGTTTTATGGTTACATTAGTCTATATGTTGCTCTATTCAAGAAGAACAATGCATAATGGTTACCAAGGAAGATGGTTGCATTGATGGGAGTGCCTGTTGAAGGGTGCACTTTGGCTAGCCAAGCAGGCACGAGACGAGCCCTCCCGATGACACAGAGGTACCTTGCTTGCCCAATCATGGCAACCAAGAGAGAAGCAACTATGCCTAGAGTTGCCCCTGCACCAACAACATTGCTCGACCATTTCCACCCCATTCCCCCGAAAGCTGCAGAAAACGATGCCCTTTCCGCAATCTAGTCATTAGTTTACCTCGCGATTAATTCACAGAAGGGGGTTGGGGGGTGGGGGTGGGGGCGAGAAAGGCAATAAGACAAAGGAGACTAACCTTGTCATATGGAACCATTAAGCATAACGATAACGCCATGAGGCAATAGAGAGCAGAGACAATTAGAACTGAGCCAACGATTCCAATGGGGAGGCTATAGGAAGGATTCTTGATCTCTTCAGCCATTGTTGAGACTGAATCGAAACCAATATAGCTGAAGTAAACTATTGCTGCTCCATCAAGAACCCCTTTTACTCCAAATGGCGCTAGTCCTCCCGGCTTCACTAAATTTTCAAAGCTTCCATTGCAAAAACCAGAAACTATGATTAAACCGAAGAAAATGATATGGAAGATTGTCATCACCAGGTTCAGTATTGAGCTCTCCTTAGTACTGCAAAATAGTTCAAACACATCATGAACAAAAACTCTCAAGTCTCAACCAAATATAACAATAATTTTCGAATAGTTTATTCGAATTCTTGTTTTAGTAGCTCAAACCTGTGACATAAAATGAGAGTGAGGATGGTTATTAATGCAACAGCTGGAAAATCAAGCATGTTATATCCCTTTGTGAATCCTTCCACCTCAATCCTCCATGAGTTAGCATCGTTTTGTCCAAATGCAACACTCAAATAATCAGTAAAACTTCTTGCAACAGCAGCATTTGACAATACATACTCCATCAGTATATTTGCCCCCCCAAAATAGCCAATGAATTCCCCTGCATATATATTACATGATTACAAGTTCATCCTATCCATTATATCGACTAAACTTTATCGTAATAAAGTATATAGACAATTTTCAGAATCTGGGGGGACGGGGGATGTAAATTGCGAGGTTATAAAATATTTAGTCTGAAAGGAAGAATGCTGATGTTTTTACCAAAGGTTAGCCTGAGATAACTAAATGCTCCACCAGCAACAGGAGTCTCAACAGAAAACTCGGTGTAACACAAGGAGGAGAGGAGAGCTGAAATTCCCGCTATGATATATGATATGAAAACAGAAGGCCCTGATGTTTGATGAGCAACAGGACCAGTTGTTACAAAGACTCCAACACCAAGCATTCCACCAACTCCGAATGATATCAAATCATGCCATTTTAGTTTCCTTTTCATGTCTGCACCAGACCTTAGCCTCATTTTGTTGAGCTCTTGGTCTGGTGTCCATGTTGCTAGAGCCCTCTTCCTTAACCTGTGAGGTGTGTGGGAGATGGAATGCATGAATTTGGAGAAAAGGGTGGTGTTGGATGTGGTTGATTCATTAGATGGCATACTGTTTCCTACTTTAACTTCTTGTTACCGGAGTTCGCGAAGGTGGAGGAAGTGGATCGAAAAAAGAAGGGATGGTAGTTATAAGTTATAACTTATAAGATATCTAATGAAACCGTCGCTCGAATTAAGTTTCAGGCATTGGAGACAGGATTTAAATATGCAATGCAGAGGGAATTTGCATCTCATCTATATTGTATCTATATGTTTATTTATGTACATTTATATGAGAAGTTTGAGTAGTGTTTGTTGATTTGCATTGAAATGAGGTAGTGTGAGATGTGTACATAAATACATATATTTCATTTCATTAATTAATGGGCAAAAGTCATGAATCTATCCCATATATTTTATTCAAGATCTATTTTGCTCATTTATGTTTTATATGTTCTAATTTATTCATATATAAATGAAAAGATGGATCATAATCAGTCGATTTCATCGTTAATATCGCCAATAGCTTAGTCATGTACTAATCACATGATTATTGTAGGGGTAAATATAGTATTGCATAAGTAATACTCCATCTGTTTTTTTAGTTTCACATAGATTAAGAAAATGTACAAGTAGTCAAAAAGTACATTGAAAATGTAAAATGACAATTGATTGCCATTGTATCATTGGATGGTTGACAACTTCAATTAAAAAATAGTTAAAAAGTACATTGAAACTATAAAATTACAATTAATTATGCTAAAATGAAACAAAAAACAAAAAATTTGGACTAAAACGAGAACTAAAATAATGGAGAGTAAAAACTTAAAAGGAATACAGAAGTTGACTCCCGGATAAAACCACATGCATATCATATGACCATATTGTTGAGGAACTGACGACTATACAGTGAATGAATAAAGATTTTTAAACATGAGTAAATAAATTATGATATTTAAAACATTAATAAACAGAAGAAACTTAGGATAAATCCTAGGTTATGCCCCTTGATTGATGCCTTTGCCCTTAATTAATCAAGCAAACAAATCTGGTGCCTACTTAATTTATATATGCTTCACTTGGTTGACAAAAAAAAAGTCCACTACTTTTGATCGGCCTGTCTGTTATTCCCTTATCCTTAATATATTGTAATAATTTAATTTTAATGGTTTGGATTTCACTATTCAAAATTTGTGGTATATGTTATACTAACATTTTCTTTTTATATTTGACGCTTTTAGATGTTGAGATAAAACTTTAATTGTCAGGTGTTTTTAAATGAGAAACAAAAACTTAATGTTTTGGGATATTAAAAATAATTAATAATTGATGGTGAAAGTTATATATGATTTCAACGGTACATGATCTCATGTGAGTATTATATATGAAACTATTTTCAAAGACAAATTTAATAACTATATAAATTTTACATTTATTAGAATAATGAATAGTTAATAATTGATGACTAAATTTAAATCTCGATATGTGAGTACGTTGAATAAAAAAACTTTGGGAGTATAATATTCTGCCAAAAATTTAATATCTCTGGCATGTTTTACAATTAACATGATAATTCTGATTCAAATTATAGTAGTGTGTGTCGGTTACAGTAAAAAGTATCTCAAGTTTGACCATTGAAAAACAAATCGCACAATCTTTTTAGGATGTGTTTAAGCAAGAACATGTATAAACGCATGCTTCTCCAAAGAATAAAAACTTTGTGAAGAAGAATATATGTATAGTAATAGTATTATGAGATGCGTTATGCTATATCAGCCTCAATGGTCAAGAACTGAAGATCTACCTACTTTTTATTTTGTTGAAATTAAAGAGTCAAATAAAGAGAAGAATAAAGTCCATTAATTGATTCCAGAAAAGCTTATGGACTTATAAGAAAATTTATTTCAATTAGATTCTTTTCTAAAGTATGAGTGTCTATTATATTTAATTAAGTATAAATATTAGCACATCTAATCATATATGTCAAATAAAATCTTGCAAAAAAGAGCTTTTTGATTTGTAAAAAATGTCATTTATTTGAATTACATATTCTTAGCTTTCCCCTTCTTTGATATTTATTTTTCCTGATCGCATGCTTAGCCACTTCTCTCTCCTTTTAGTTTGTTTCTCTTTAATTATTTCAGATAAATTTGTCATCTTAAATCAAGGCGACATGCTCAATCTAATTGGTCTAATTCGTCTGTTTCACCAGCTAGGCTCAAATCTTAGATAGAGTGGGGTACTAAATCTACACGATTAACTCAAATTTACTTAGCTCTAAATCTTTAAATTAACTGAATCATATTTAAACGTTACTTATCCATTTCTCTCAAAATTAAAGAATAAGAAATATGCGCAAAATTGCTTTAAAGTCTTAGGTTCCTTGGTTTACAGAGCAAAAGGGTATATAAAGAATCAATAATTGATTAGTGTTTGTGCGTGAATAATGATAAGGCATGATTCCTAATAATTTGCTATAGGTGTTTAATTAACGATAATATTTGACGTTTTAAACCGATAACATGTATACAAATATTAATCGAGTTTATTTGAAATTAAAATGTCCAAATGGGTATAATTATATTACAACAATAACATATTTTGATATTTTTAAATATAATTTCACTTAAACAGAAGCTAGAAGCTAGAGACTAATAAGGGGTCGGATAATGGTATATAACCGTATTACAATAACATCATATAAAAATGCTTATTTGAAATTAATTTGGAAGTGCGTGAAATGTAAACATTACATACTACCTCACAATATATGAAAATTATAATAAACACAATTAGCAATTTTTATGTTATTATATTGAATGAAAATCAATAATAGTATAAAACATTTGATTAGTACAAATATGTTACACAATTAAAAAAGTTAAATATCCTCAAGAGTTGAGTGTGTATTATGGATATTAAATCAATATTACACACTCAAAATTTGCACACCAAATAAATGAAAAAATGTGTCAAGAAATTGCACACCAAATAAGACAAAAGAAAATCCTTCTAAATTTAATGCCACTTTACAAACGTTGGAATAACACAACCAAATTGTATCTATTTAATTAACATGACTTCTAAAATGTATGATCACTATTACGAAAAGGATTTAAGGACATTTCAAAATCGGGTTTAGAAGGCACTAAAAGCGTCCTCCCAAAAAGCATCTTCCAAGTAATTTATTTGGAGAGCATTTAGTGCGACAAAAATTTACTGAACTTTGCTAAATTTTTCAGTTCGATAACCTTTTTTCTAAAGTGTATACTTTTCATCACCATAACTGAAAATAGTATTAAAAATGATTATTTGGTGTTTTAATTCATGATTTTGGCTAGTTTCCAGGTATTCTAAGATGGTAAGATGACTTAATTATGTGCTTCTAAATCATTTTATGAGTTAAATATCTTTTCCTCAATGACATGGTTTAGAAGCTCATACATAATTAAGTTAAGGACCACCTTACTCTTGCTAAAATACCTAGCTAAAAATCGACCAAAATCATGAATTAAATACGAAGTGTATATTTTTAACGCTATTTTCAGTTATAATATTAAAATACCCATTCTGAAAGAAAGTTATCGAATTGAAAAATTGAGCAAATAAAGTTCATCGATAGTAATCTTTAATGTCATTAACGTATTTTTTAGTTTGTGGTGAAGATAATAGTGATAGAAGGTGAAACACACATTATCCTATCGTGATTAATTTGATGGTGCAAGACAGCTTTTACTTTTGTAGGCATGATGTTTTAATTATATGCCGTCAACCCTAAAAAGACCAAGGCATCGACCCATCCACTAATTAGAGGCCAATTTAAGGATATAAATCACATGCACTAACCTTAGGGTTTTCATTCTTAGTTGTGGTAATGATGACATAATTGATAATACTAATCTTCATATATAGTGGCTACATACTTAGTCTTAGGCTCTTAGCAAGAAATCATTTGCTTAATCTCATTGGAAGGATATTCAATTAGTCTTGTTGATTTGATGGAAAAGAATTGTCATTTATTATTATTATTAGTCATATTGCTGTTTAGTCTCTAATTGATTTTTAAAAAGATCGTCCACTTCAATTTTTCAGAATACATCAATTTATAAAGTTTGTAGGTTCAATTAATGAAAATAACATTAGTTCGAATTAAAAATATCCTCCTAATATTGAAACATAAAATTTAAGTTAAAATACTAGCATTTAATATGAATTACCAAATATGATATTACATATATGATCACCAATCATTAATATGAATAATTCATCATATTTGATTTTTCTTGATCATATTATTAAAAATTATGCTATAAATATTTATAGATGTGACTCCAATCCATGTAATGCGAGAAGTTCACTTCATATATATATATATATTAGACATAATAGTTGTATTTGTCGTCTACAAATTTGATAACAACTTGTCACTAAAGTTGTAAATGTAAAAAGAAAAAAAAAATCAAAAGAATCAATGAAGATAAATTTAAATTAATACTCCTTTATCTAAATAAAATGTGGCTTTAAACTGAAGACGCACTGAGATAACCACAAACCGAATATTGATTTGGATATAGATTATAGACCACTATATGTTCACTATATATACAATTATGGAAAGCATATTCAGATAAAAGCCAAATACTATGGGGGAGTGGATTTAATAGTTAGCTTTCTACAAGTCTTATTGGTAGATAAGTAGCACAAATTAAGAATAAAAGCTAAGTGACATAACACTAACTTTTTTAATTTTTTATTTATTTTGTGGGGTGCCAAATTATATTAGCATTGACCTTAAACCATCTCCTCTCCTTCGTTAGGCCATTATTGATTCCTCCATCTCAACAAAGCTTATGTGTGTTGTTATGTCATAATTTCTTAAAAACCATTAAAAGGCGGTAATCATTACTCATGTTTTTTCTTATTAATAGGAATAATCTATTATAATTATCAAACCAATTTCTTTGCTAGCAAGATGGCTCGAACTCGAGACCTCCGCTAGAGGTGTCAGCATGCTGGGGCAAGATGTCTTGACATTACTCATGTTTTCTTGCGTTTACTAGTCAATCATTCATGAACATTATGGTCTCATTCGCTTACCAACCTTTTTAAGATGGCTAGCGATATTGCCAGAGCAATTTTCATTCTGCCAGAGCGAAGTTTGAGTATGTACCTATTTTAACCTTCAAGTAAACTATTACTCCCTCCGTTCTCTTTTACTTGTCTTTCTAGCCTCATATTTTTGTTTCTAAATACTTGTCTTTCTAGCATAATTAATTACAAATTTACATTTTCAATGCACTTTTTGATTAGTTTTTACTATGAATTTATCAACCAACCAATCATATAGTTTCAATTGATTGTCATTTTACATTTCCAATGTACTTTTTGGCTATCTTTAACTTTTTCTTAATCATTGTGCACATGGCTAAAACGACAAGTAAAAGAGAACGGAGGGAGTATAGTTTATCATTATTTAATATCTTCTTGCAATTAGAGTTAATTTTGAAACAGCAATAAATGAACACATTCAATGTTCTAAATATATGCATGTTAATGTTAGTAAATCATCATTAATGAGATGAAACATTGGATAATAAAGAGTGAAAGACGATTCCTGTTGGGATTATTCATTCTCAATGGCGTATAGACTCAAGATCATCAATATTTGACATTGTTTTTTGAAGGTAATGAATTTGAAAAATTAATATCTAAGGTGAATGATAATTATCATCATCGGAAAGGTAATGTGTTCAAGATAAATTATACGAGATTGTTGACGAGTCAAATCGTATGGTTTATGAATCCAATATTCAACGGATCAATGGACGACCGAAGAAAAAAATAAAAGTTCAACAAAAAAGAATCCTTTACAATTTGAAATCGAAGAAAAGCTCGGCAAATGTTCTCATCCTCATAGTTGAAAAAATGTTAATTTAAAAGTAGTAGTTTTTATTTTAATTTATTTATCTTATGTTCATCTTTTCATTGTTTAATACTGAGTAGTAGTTTTTGTAGATATTGTGTTGCATAAACTTACCTAACAAAATTCATTGTTTAAGATTACCTTTTTTTCTTTCATTGCTAACTCCGTGTAAAAAAAAATTTACAAACAACTAATTTCTACATTCATTTCTTTTTAATTGATATTAAGATCTTACATACTAATGTCTATTGCGTTTTATTTTCAATTGAAATAGAACATATTTTTGTAAATTGTTTCCTTTAGTAATAATTAATTTATACTAGTAGTTGACTAAGAGAGCAATAATGATGATTATCTAACACTAAGGATATATATTTAAAAGGGCAAATGACCAGGATGATCACTTATGTTTGGGTAGGGGTCCCGGTTGATCACCTATGTTTCAAATGGTCCTGGTTGATCACTTATGTTTTAAAATCGCGTCTCAGTTGGTATTTTAGACCTAAACTCTGTAAATTATCACCTAATTACCTCACGTGGCAGGCACATGTCATTTTTCAGGGGTAATTTAGTCATTTCAAGTCCTTTTCCCAAAAAAAATTTCAAAAAAAAAAATCAAAAAACAAGTGAGGTTGATTTAGAAATATAAGTGATCAACAAGGACCCTTTGAAACATAAGTGATCAACCGAGACCCCAACCCAAACGTAAGTTCCCTTATAATGTAAAAATCACAACAGATTAAGTAAAGAATAAAATGTACATTGATTGTTAGAGATAAATATGTATCATTAAGTTGAACTTAAAAATAAAATGTATAAAATAATTATTGTAAAATAAGGATGGAGGAGTATTATCTCTAACAATCAATGTACATTTTATTCTTTACTTAATCTGTTGTGATTTTTACATTATAAGGGAACTTACGTTTGGGTTGGGGTCCCGGTTGATCACTTATGTTTCAAAGGGTCCTTGTTGATCACTTATATTTCTAAATCAACCTCACTTGTTTTTCGATTTTTTTTTTTGCAAAAAAAAAAATTGGGAAAAAGACTTGAAATGACTAAATTACCCCTGAAAAATGACATGTGCCGGTCACATGAGGTAATTAGGTGATAATTAACAGATTTTAGGTCTAAAATACCAACTGAGACTCGAATTAGAAACATAAGTGATCAACCAGGACCATTTGAAACATAGGTGATCAACCGGGACCCCTACCCAAACATAAGTGATCATCCTGGTCATTTGCCCTATTTAAAATATGAAATGTGTTCATTTATTGCTGATTTTCAAAGTTATTCTAATTGCAATAAAATATTAAATAGTAAATACTAATGACATAATGCAATAGTTGACTTGAAAGGTTAAAATAGGTACATACTCCAATTTTGCTCTGGCAAAATGAAAATTGCTGGTTACTTTTACTCATGACATTAACTATCTTGTAAAGTCAATTGTTAGTCAACATATCTACAATGCATGTGACTCTCGGGGAGATATGATAGTAATTTGGCATCTATAAAACTTTTAAAAAATGAAAAATGGGGAAAATATAATTTACCCCAAATTGATTTAGATGAGAAATTACTATTTTGCCCCTAAAAATCATGTTTTTAGCACATGCATTGATAAACAGTCGACTTTATAAAATAGTTAACAACAAGATCGGTGAGCGAGTGAGACCATAATATTTATGAGTGAATGTATGGTAAACACAAGCAAACATAAGTAATGGTTACAACCTTTTATCCTTTTAAAAATCGCTCAATTTTTAATTTTAAATATTAATTAATCAACAACACATCCTAACGTCCTAACGTCAATGAAGAGGCTTCCTCCTAAGAAGGATAGGGGAAGGATTGGATAATATGCAACCTTACCCTTTGGTTACTGTGAAGTTGTTTTCGAATTGACCCAAGAGTGAAGTGCAAACGCTGTCTACTAGATACTAGTTTGTATGACGCCTAGGAGTATCATCCTTAATCCTCGGACTCTGTATGTAATCATTGTTATTATATATTCTCCCTAAGTTAGTTGCATTCTAATTATGATAATAGAGCATTATGCTTAGACCTACCGCAAACTAATTGGTTAGCATGCATCTTAGAACTTAATTAGGATTTCAATTCATGAAGGGACACCATCTATCAACAACTATAAAATGATTACTTAGATATTATGTCACTTTCAAATCGTCTAGAAAATCATAATCGAATGGTCTAACGGTGAAGCGAGCACCTCTTGACCCACGAGGTGAGGTCAAGTCAAGGGTCCATGTCCATCGATATGTTTTAGAAACATTATAGCTTCCTTGTTTGACTCTAGTCACCAAAATGAAGTCATCTTGTCAGCCATAATGCTATGCAAGTTGCTTAATGCTAGAAGGGACATATAGATTCATGAGAGAAAGGACTCAATGATTGGGAGTAATAGTTTGGGTTTTCGATTTGACAGCCATCCTACTAGAAAATCGTGAAAAACATTCGGATTTCGTAAAGAGAGGAAGGAATTCATCCTCGTTACTGTCTCTTCGAGTTGCTAGAGGTCTCATCCTGCCACGTCGCCTGCCACTGCTTGTCGTAGAATGTAGTCTCCTCCAGCAGTTTTTTGAGGTTTTCAAAGTCTTCATTCTTTCGGAGTAGAAGTACACCAGCTACAGATATGAACAATAGTGTTTTGCAGACGAAGTTCCCCATTTGGTCGACCAGACCAACCCCAGTTAAACTATCAACAAAATAAGCCATAAAGAAGCCAACCATTGCTGCGCGGCCTGCATAAACATTCATTTCATAGGTCAATCATCTTGATCTGAATGAGTCACATAAGCGGGAAACGAAGAATAGAGATGAAGCAAACCATTGAGTAATTCAGCTTCAGGAAGATGGAACCTCTTCATCCATGCCCACCACGGAATAATTGACGTGTCAAACATAACAGGCTCATCATTACTAGATGATTCAGGGTTACTCTCTAGCCATTTTCTCCGCCTAGCTTCTGCAACAGATAGGTATGAGTAAGTGGTATGTCCACGCTCATTTGGTTAAGAGACAGCCATGAATCAAAAGCCATTAAATACATCGAACAGGGAAACAAACAACAGGATATGAATAAAATAGTCCTATATAAGAAGGACATGTATGCTACTTAAACCTCTACGTCCAAGTTAAATACAGAAAAAATTATGTTCAGTCTTTCCGCATTCTACAAAATGAAGAATTCAGCAGAGCAAAACGTCAAGTGGCTGTGGCGTGAGCGTGACATGTCTTTCCTTTCCAAGCAAATTCGAAGTATTCATTTCTTTCGACAAGCTAAGGCACTGACAGAGGGCAAAAATTAGTCCTTGAATCTGCAATGCAGAAGTAACTAAAATGCACCTGCTTCAATCCATACTTAACCATTAATAGACTAAATTAGGATTCTCTAAACAAAAGATCAGCAAACTAGGCTACCCGTATCAGCCTTTAAGTGCTGAAGACGAACAATCGAACTGCAATGAATTCATAGACATTCCTATTTCCATCATTGTGTTAGATCATAATTTATTTTCAGTTCAATTGTTCCAAGAACTTTAACAAGATAATCTTTCTAGACTACACCAGCTTAACCAATCTGTAAACTGAGTATCAATAACTTGCAGATATTAAAATCGACAGCCTAATCATAGTCTCCAATTACCCTTCACATACTTGAAGACATACAAATAGTTCAAGAACCATCTCAGACTAATTACACAAATCACAAGAACATAACTTTTTTTCATGTCCTACAGCATCAAAGATTTTATATTATCTAGCTCTTGGATGTAATGAGATATATCAAAATGGCGCTCTCCACTACCTTCACTTATTAACTATCACGAAGTAGTAGAGAATGTTTGCACTCCTCTCTTGGATCAATTCGGAGACAACCTCATTTTTATCACAATAGCAAGGTTGTGTACGATCCAACCTCTCTACGTTGCTTGGCAAGAGGCTCTACGGAAGCATTTTAGCATAGTAATGTACAAGATCAGAACTTTTATAGAAACCAGGTTCTTACATAACTAATGAAATAAACTCAATCTACTAAACAATACTCCATCTGGATCTTTCTAGCTTACAAAAGTTGGTATTTTTAGATACTTTCATCTACAATCATTTGACTAATTAAATAGGAACATATATGTAAAGTGTAGAATGGCCGTTAATGGCTAAAACGACAACTAAAAAAATCGATAGAACGTAATAAACAGAAAAAATGTCAATAACAAATAAGGTGACCTGCATCAATAACAGCATCCCAATCAGTGTTGCTATTTTTCTGAAACAGAGACAAGTTCCAAGTCCCATTAACCCATTTTGGGTCCTCAAATTTCACCACCACCGGAGCAGAAGCAGACCCATTTGAGCTTAGAGGCTCTTCAGTAATGGAGATGCCTGCAAGCGCTTGTTCATTAGCAGAAACGGCAAAAAATGGGAGATGACGAGGTTTGTGGAGTTTAAGGTAGAATGAATATGGAATGTGACAATGTTTTTGGGACAGAGGAGGTGAGGGAAACAATGATGCCATGGATGACATGGACATTGTTTGTATCGTCAGAAGATGATGTTCAAATCAGTGAGTTCCTTGGGTTATCCTCAACTTCATAATTCTGAGTTGCTAAACATTATTGGGCCGTATATATTTTCAAGACACATTTTGTACAAGACGCGTCAAATATTGGTTAGTGTTTTAGTTAATAAAAAGTGATCAATCTATGTTATGTGCGTTTACTAAAATGCTCAACCTACTTTCGTACGTTCGCTTATCCATACACACTTCGCCTTAAAGTAGATTTGGCCATTACTACCCTTGGTAGGGGCTCCAATATACACACCCAAAAACAGTTAAAAATCGTCTTGAATAGCCTAAAATATCCCTAACGACCGGAGCGCTCGTTGATAAGTTTATCAACAAGTTTTATACTTGTTTGTTGGCTAAAGACGTGTCCGGAAGCCGTTGCATTAGAATTCGTGGATAAGTTTAGCAACGAATTACCCGTTGATAAGGTTATCAGCGAGTAGGGAACTCGTTGATAAGCTTAATAACGGGTGGAAAACTCGTTGTTATTTATTATATTTATACGTATTTTTGTTGTTTTATGATTATTGTTATTATTATTATCAATGTATTAATATGTTTTGATTATTATTATTAGTATATTTATTTAGATTAGTATTTTTTTTATAATTATTATTGTTACATCAATTTATTATTACTATTATTATAATTAATTATATTTTAAAATATGATAAATCTATGATTATATTATGTTATTATGCACTTAATTGTTACTATTGTTTTTATTAATTATTACTATAAAAAAAAGGAGGGAATAGTAAAGATATATAGTAAAGATTAAATTTGCTAGATAACTAACCTAAGCAATTGAAAGTGTGTGGTTAATAGAGCAACCAATAGTAAGGTTTCTTATAATTGAAGATTAGAGAATTTATAGTGATTTTGAATCAAATAACACGAATGTAATATTTATAGTGAGATAGCTTGGTTGACCCAGACGGTAACCAATCACATATTCGAAGATATTAGAATATATCCTATTCCAAATAGGAGTATTATTATGAGTAGACTATTTATCTATTTAAACTTAAATTACGGCATACTGGACTACTAGTTAGGTTTCGATTATTATTATTAGTTGACTAATCTCATATAATTAACTTGGTATTAATTTGGTGTTCATCCATCATATGCTTTCTTTATTTCTCTCTCTCCTTTCTTTCTTAAGCTATATATATAGGAGAACCATTACGGTTTTATAATCATCTATTAGCATGAATATTTTATGTAGGCGATTGAATGGTAAAATCAAAGAATGTTTTAAGCCTTCGCACTCGCCGACATCCATACATGTATGTGTCCCTGATGATATACTGATTGAGATATTGCTTAGAGTAGTGGCAGATGATGTTATCAATTGCAAAAGTGTATGTCGGCGTTGGCGAGACTTGATCTCATCCGCTTTGTTTGTGAATTTACATATTAAAAACTTGTCAAGAGGTGAAGATGAATCTCTTCTCGTCCGTTCTTATTATGGATATTCATCTGGTATGCAAAATTTTTACTACAATGTTTCCCCTAACAACAAAAGAGAGAGATCATCATCAAGAAAGTCCACGTCGAAGGTCGATTTTCTAGTTAACTGCAGTCTTACCAACTTTTACAAGTGTACGATAACAAATTCATGTGATGGATTACTAGTTCTGGATGACGGTTATTGGTTAAGAATTTTCAACCCCGCGACAAGAGTTTTGAGAAAGATTGATAAGAGCCCAACAAAAGTTTATTATCATTCGTGTACACATCTCTATGGAATCTATTTTGATAGGTTTAGAGATGAATACAAATTATTTTCTGTTGCTTATGGCCCAAAAGGTTATATGGATCAATACTTCTTCTTCAGTTTATCACGAAACGTCTGGGAAAGTTTCTACCGAACTAGGTCTAGCGATTTCAGAGTAGACCAATACTCGCAGGCAGCTATTGTGGGGGATGTAATGTATTGGATAGGCACTCTTCACGAGCGTCATTGCTCGAAGGTGGTGGTAGCTTTCGATATCCAAAGGGAACATTTTTATTGTTTGCCACATCCTCCCGTCAATGAAGCATGTGCTATTACTCAAATACGGCTTACTGTTATTCATCAAAATATGATGCGGCTCATAGTTAAGGATGGACAATTATGTTTCTGTCATACTCTAGCCGAAAAACGAATTATCAACTTGTGGATTTTGGAGGATAACGCAAACTGGGAATCATGGGTCCTCCAGTATAAGATGGACCTTCTATGTATTGACTCTAGTTTCCGGTTACGTGGGGTTCCTTCTCAAGTTGTTTATAATCTTCTTGGAAAAATCAACATTGTTTGCTTCCGAGAAAATAGCAACGAGATCGTGTTCACTTTGGAGCATAGACTGATGAATATGCATGCAGGAGTATGGTTGTATAATGTTGAAACACATCAAACCAAGTCACTTGGAGCATCATCCATAAGACGAGGTCGAGGAGGCTACAATACTGAGTTTATTGTCATTCCTTATAACAAGACCCTCGTATCTCCTTTTATGTAAATATGATGACTTGATAATAATGTTATTACGTGTTTTGAGTTATTATTACTATCCGATTAAATACAGTTTAGTACAAATATTTAAGCTCAAGTAATTCTCATAGCAAAAAACATTATTCATAATGCACGGTCAATGGATTGTACTATTTCTGGTGGAAGACTACGGAAAACAAATGACGAATATCACGATTTTAGAAGGTCGCTAAAATTTCAATTAAAACTTTAACCATGAATTACTTAAAGCAGTAATATAGGGCGATTTATCGAGAGTAATCTTAAGGTGACATATTGTATATGTTTTACTTTTTTAATGTTGATGACATTGATCAAAATATTCCTTAATTTGAGGGCTAATACTATATTAGCTCTCTTCTACTATCTTCAAGTCCTTTCAAGATGAGTACCTCTCCACCAATAATGCTGTGTAAACTTCAGTACAACAATTGTAGGAACTGCAACCAACCAACTGCCTCGCCGCTGCCTTAGTCCTCACCTCCGAAAACCGCTTGCTCGCAATGGTTGCAAGGAGAATCAAGACACTAGGCATCATAGAAGCGAAAAACAGGAGATTGTTCACCTCTTGTGGTGCTATGAACCAAGCTGCCCAAGCATAGCTAATAAGCAGAAACAGTATTGACAATAGCATTAGAGAATTGTATCGTCCGCCTGGGATCAGCTGAAATATCATCCCTAATGACCCTACAAAGCAAACTGAATTCAAAGCAATGAAAATGATAAATTGCTTTGCGTTCATAAGCGTCGTTCCTGCCTCATCACTTTGTTCGCCAGATGATGAAGCTGCCGCGCTGAGAATTCCTCCAGGGGGTTGCAGAATGACTTGATAAGCAGAAGTGGCAATCAAGACGGAGACTACTAGAAGTGAGTTTCTGGTGTCTGAAGACAAACCAACATCGAAGAAATGGTTAAGCCTGATCCATTTCTCCCTTAAAGTCTCTTTTTCACATAAGATATCAGATACATTTGGGGTGATCTTGGTCAGTGATGAGGCCTTACAAGCTCCTGCATTGATTAGAATATATCTGATTTCGCCATTTATTCGACTGGGATGCTTCAGTGCAATATCAAGGGCGGTGAATCCGACAGAATTCTTCGTATTGATGTTTAACTTTCCAATTAATAATTTTACAACCTACATATCCATATCGGATTTCATTAATCAAATTGAGATTTCAGTGTGAAATCGTCACACTAACGGGATTATGATATTACTACAAGTGGAGATGATAAGGGAACTCACCTCTGGAAAATTTCTTTCAGCTGCAATATGAAGGACTGTGTTGCCACACTCATTTTCCCAATTCAATAAATCTTCCTTATTAGTCCTCTGTAACCAACCCAACATCACTTTCAAACCCCTCAAATTCCCATTTCTAACAGCAACATGTAATGCTGTCTCCCCCTGAACGGTCAAGTCCTCGATAGAAACCGGACATCCCAAAAGAAACATCGCCAAAAGGTCGACATCTAAATCATCCCTTCCAGCTACATAATGCAAAGGTGTAACCCTCCCCCTCCCCTTCACTCGAACCAGCTCCGGATCATACTTAGTTATCCGCCTAGCAGTGTCAGTGTGCCCGTTGAGCAATGCAAGGTGCAGAGGACTGAAACCGCTCGAATTCAGCATTTTACCAAACGAAGGCTTCAAATTCAGAACTTCAACAGCCAAATGAGTCTTTCCAGTAGACGCAGCTATATGAAGAGGTGTGTTTGTGAACGGTTTTTCGCCCTCTTTTTCCAACAATTCAGGATCTTCTTCTAAGAGTTTATACAATGCATCAATGTCTCCCTCTTTAGCAGCCATCTCTAATCTTTGCTCCATTTCGACGAAAGTGCCTTTTACATCAAGATTTACCATGATTGCATCCTATACTAATGCAGACATCTTTTTATACAAACATCAATAATGTAGTAATTTATATGGAGATTTTAACATAGCAGTGAAGAAGTTAAAAATCGGTTTATAATCGCTTTGTTGAAGAGCATTGGAACAAAGAACTGAGAGAAGTATTCATTGGTTTAATTTGCTTAAGAGGGTATACTAAAGAATGCAGAATAGATTTAGAAAAATCAATATAAATATCGGACGGCTGAATAAATATGAACATAATGTGTAGACACAAAAGTCTGTGCAAAGTGCATACTACAGTTTACTCCGCCCATTTTTGGCCTTTGTTGAGAAGAACCTTTACACCAAAACTGTCCCTAAAGAAGTTACATGATTTTAATGTGGATTTATCATAGACGTTGTGACGCGTCTCTTTCGAGGACAGGCAACACGATTGTTTAAACAGGCAGGGTTGGACGTCATTTATTAATATATGCTTTAGAAAGCATTACTTCACTGAGATGCTACCTAAGCTTTTGAGATTCTGTGTGTCAAATGTAAGTTTTTGTTTGAAGGATAGATAGATTTTCTCCTTATTAATGCTGAAATTTTCATGGTAAGAATGGGAGGACCGTCATGTACTTAAAACCTGTTCTTGCTTTGAATCAACTCGCTTAGTCCTGAAGCCTCAAAGACGGGTGTCCGATAATGATGTTTACACTCCACTTTTGGGGGTATATTACACCACCACCTCGCGTGGGTATCGATGAGTATAATACACATGAAGACCATCACGTGCCAAAAGTGGAGCGATGTTATCACTTAGAGTGTAACAACTACTACTACAGTGAACCCGTAACTATAACGAAACTGTTTCTACACTGTCATAAAAGTGTTTCCTATATATCTAATAGCTGGGACATGAGAACATACAAGCACTCTTGTTATAAGTAGTCCAGGATTAGCAAACACATGTACCAAGCTACTCATAGAGATGACAGTCTGCCTAACAACATGCATTTAGTCACAAATATATTATCAAGAATTGTCTTCACATGCCAGACGTATTGACGTGTATCGTTAGTGAAGCCTTGTCATGGGATCGGCTATATAAATCAAAACGTCTCCATTTAACTCTATGTTGGATAATTTTCTCCGTTAAGTCAATGGATACTCATGCTTTATTGTCTACTCACTATCATATACACAGAATTCTCCAACCCACTTTATTATATATCCTAATAAACTCAAAATTGCGATCAACTACAGGCACGATAGAAAATGTTGGGACAACAAAGGACCACATCAGACTAACTTTCTTAAGACAATACTAACCTAGTACATCCTGCCAGTGCACACCGTAGAACCACAGTAGCAATCCTTCACCTTGATATTTCCATTAGAATCACGGACTTGGCCCACGGAGTAATTATAATTGTAGGTTAGCTCCTGTAGGGCGGGAATGTTGTCAGCTGCAAAGAGCATTACATGAGGCATTTTCGGATCCTCATGGTCATACAAAACGTCTTGTGCATAGAGGTTGGGTGAACAACTGTGGTTAACAAACCTCCCTAAGTTCCCATACCGTGCAGCATCAATTGTATAGCCACTATCTTCAGCAGTATCGACAGAATCTCCCCCCTCTGTCTTGGAAGAGTCGCCGCCATTCCGTCCAATGTCAAACAAATATTCATCGACAGTTCGCTGTTCAGCTTCTTTGTCTTCAAGAAGCTCTCCTGTGTATTCACATACAAAGGTTCCTGAAGGGATAAAACTAAGCGATCTCACACCCCAGCCCCTCAACTCTGTCTTAAAGATCTCCAGTTGGATGCTTGGACCACGTTGGGTGACTCTGTTATAGCAGGAAGGAGGGCATTTGCATGATGGGCCACACTCATATACAATAGTTTTTGCTTCAACAATGGCTCCATTGTGGTTGTATGGGATCTCTCCTCCATTTTTTACAACACATGCGCACTTGCGAGAATCAGAGCATCTACCAGTGCAATCACACCCTTTGGAAATACTTGGAGAAAACCAATCAGGATACATCATTTTTGTGATGTAACTAAATGATGGAGGCTTTTCATCGTCAAGTGTATTCACAGCACATACAGGGGATACTTCCCTACCATATGATATGTCATCAACACATACACCTTGTCTTTTCTTGAACTTTTTTGATAGCTTCACTTCCTTCCAGGCAAGTTCAGGCTGTCCAGGCATTCTTCTCAGTTCAAACATAAAAACCATTTTACCGTGTGCCCCTATTTCTGTGTAATACCTGTCTACAGTGTACAGCCCATCATAGACATATGTCGTGAGTATTTTCCCCCTTGGACCAGACGAATCCGATGCCTTATTCTCTTTGGATCCACGAATCACCCGCACAGGATTCCTCTCTGAGATACTGTTCTTTAAAGCCAAATTTCCCCTTTCAAGCTTTTGGTCTTCTGGATTCTTACTCTTACCAATTAAATTTCCTCCTTGTCCAGAGTATACCAGGATGTCAGGGTTCTCCATGTCATCAGCATATGCACCTGATGCAACGATACTGAGGGCAAGCAGCTTGCCCTTACGATTCAGGTAATCTATACCACCCTGGTACACACGATGAACTCCAATAATTGCAAGTTCCACTCTAAACTGAAACTCATCTCCCACTTCGACTCCTGGAATTGCGCCTATAAGTTGCTTGCCTGCATTGACTTCTTTGGTTTGCTTTTTGATAATCTTGGCAGCCTCAAGATCAATCCTTTTGGTTTTCTTTTCAGACAGTGCCCCACTTCCTATCTCGGACTTTGATTCTTCTCCTTGCAAAATCTTTCTACAAATTAATTGAAACAAACGCAAAGTCTCTTTCACTTTATTACGTGCATCACTGGAACTTGAATTACTAATATTAGTGGGGGTCAAAGTCACGTCAAAACTACTTCCAGGAATAGGTGAGGAAGAAGAAGCATCAATTTTCTTAGAACCCTGGCGAGAAGAAGAAGAAGCTTCAAGACGATTTCTAGAATTTGCATCATATTCTCCGCTGCCCTTACCTACCAAGGAACCAGGACTACTTTTAACTATTGTCCTTGTAGTTGCCAATTTCCTCTTCACTAAATCTCCTCTTCCAAGAGTACTTTTTTTGGCAACTTTTCTCCGCCAGCCAAGTGTATCCTTGTTTATTTTTTTATCCGTCACTTCACCTAATGATTTAGACATATCAGATTTCTCTTCTTTACAAGGGGAATATGGCCCTGAAATATTTCCGAGCATAATTGCTCCATCGTTTGTAAGAGCAGTCTCTGGAGACTTGCTTTCCTGATCTCTGTACTGAGAGTATAATACTATTTCTTTCCCGACAGATTCTTGGTTGAAATCATCAATATCAACATACATTGACTTATCTTCACCATAAGAAACGTCTTTTGGTTCACTTTTCTCAATCTGACAATCATGTAAATCACTTTCAAATAATTCTGTTCCATGACTCTCTGTGTCAGTCAACGCAATTTCCAAGTTGGAAACTGGTGACGCTAACAAACCATCTCTTCCAAAGTTAATAGATACTGTTTCACCGGTAGGTCCAATTGCATGCGGTCCACAAAATGGAGGGAAGTCACGAATAGCTGAAACTCTTCTCCTACGAGATTTATCCTTTGACCCAAGAGGGTTACCTTGATCTAAATTAAGGCTATCACTGACTTTCAACTCCGTTGATGGCAAATCCTTTAAAATATCAACTGAATCAGCCCCAGTAACCAAATTGACATATTCTACCATGGGCACGGCCTCTTCCACTATCACTTGAACTGAGGAGGCATCTTCGAACAATGATTTTGTCTCTTCGTCAATTCCATCAATTAAGGAACCAACTTCCAAGTTAGGTGTTGCTTTCTCATCAATTACATTGTTCGTAACAGACTCATTGAATGTCTCCACCGTATTGTTATCTTTGGCAGCTTCTGTTGCTTCCTTTTTTTCTTCATTTGAAAAAGACAATCCAACTGGTTGTACATGAATAGTCGTTTCTTCCGTGATATCCTTTATTCCCTGTGTGAAAAAGGAAACAGTCGCTTCAACAACAGAATCCAGTGATGTATCTGCTTTCTCAATTGGATTTAACGCAGCCTCAACTGATTGAGAATCTATTTCAACAGACGGTATTTGGTTACAACTGGGCATCACTTCCTGACCCACATTGTCATTCTCAGCTGGCACACCATCATATCCTTCGGCATTTGAATGGACTAGAGGAGCATTCGGACCACAGTTCTTTGGAAAAGTTCTAACGGCTGACACTCTTCGTTGCTTATACTTTGGTGTTGACCCCAAGAGATGGTCTCCAAGCTCCAACTCCCGTTTCTCAAGGCTGCCATTAGCTAATCCCTCCTTCACCAAACTAACCATTTCCCTATCAACAAAATAAGATACATAAAACAACCTGTTGTAGAACAAATTGAACAATGGGAGGAAAAATATCAAACATTGAGGGAATAAGCGCACGCTATAATCCATCAATGATAATTACACTATAGAAATATCACACCAATGCAAAGGTCATTAACATGGTAATAATGCAATATCAGACTGATAAATTTGCTTAATAGTGACTATTGAGGATTTATTACTGTGATCAAACTAAAACATTACTAATTCCTTTCAATGCTAACCAAACAGACTGTTCATACAGACAATACGAAATCATCGAATCAGGATCCTCTCGAGTTCTAATCACTCCAATCATCTAAACGAGGAACTTGATACATAACAAAAAAAACGCGATCTTTCAAATCAATGGGAGTGATTAACATGTCTTTGAGATTAAAGCTCGAGAAAATATACATAAGAACAATCACAAGGGCCCACTAAAACCAACATATTGCAAAAGAGGAAACAAACAAATCTACTTTTGTTTCAAAACAAACACACCCAAATAACAATAATCTCCAGAAAACCATCAGAAATGAGCAATCTAATACAAATTTAACTAAAGTATATACAACAAAAATAATAATAACAACTCATTCACATAAAGAGATGTGACCGATAACAATTTGTTCATGAAAATTAAAAAAAACAATTAGAAGTAATACAATTAACTATAAAAAAATCATACAATCAAATAAATAATTTATGAATTGGCTATAAAAAGTTTCAAGTGCAGCTAAATTACCTGATATATGATTAATTGATATGAAAGAATTTGTCTTTGCTACTATTTCAATACATAATAAAGGGATTAATTTATTTTTAATATTAAGAAACTGAATGAGATAAGTGTTCCATTTTATTGTGACATAAACAGAAACATGAATCTTCGGACAATTTATGGTGAATAATGACAACTGAGATTTACAAAATTCCATTTTTGTCCTAACAGCCTTTTTGCAACTAGGCCCCTCAACTTTCACTTCGTTGGTTTTCTTACCCTAATATGGGGTGGTAGAGTAATAAGAGTATACGTTTTGGTTTTTCTATCTCTAGTTAATGACTCTTATTTATTCTCATGATCTTTTTCTTAATGTGGTGTAATTTAGTTAATTTAGTGAAGATAGATAATGGACTGATTTGTTATATGCACACCCAAATAGTGCTTGTCGGGAGTGAAATTACAATTATGCCCCCCTATTTGTAAAATGTAGTGATTGAGGAAACTTGACAGAGGGGCAAAATGGTAATTTC
Source organism: Echium plantagineum (assembly GCA_003412495.2). NCBI lineage: Eukaryota > Viridiplantae > Streptophyta > Magnoliopsida > Boraginales > Boraginaceae > Echium > Echium plantagineum. The sequence goes on along the minus strand of QFAX02000011.1, from coordinate 59,475 downwards.
GCTCCCAAAAGTAACACTGTTTGGGTGTGCACATAGTGTAGCCCATAATGGAGAACTCTCCTAGTGTGATCAAGTTGAATGATCTCATATGAAAATTATTATGGTAATCTAGATCTATTCATTATACATTTAATGCATAGTGAATATATGTCTCCATTATAAAAGAATAATATCTCTCAACAACAACTTATATATAAAATGTAACTGTAATAAATAGGCTCAAAAAATAAATATGTGGAAACGGAAAAATAAAATAAATAGTTATCTTAATTCAAGATCAATGTAAAACCTAAAGCAACCTATTTAGCCTATTCTAAATCTCCCCCAATAACTTACAAATGATTTTTATGAGAATTCAACTAATTCTTGCGAGTCTCTGTTATAACGGAAGCGAATTATTTATGATCAATTTGGTGAACAACGAAAATAAATGAATTAAGTAAAGTACTGAAAGTAAGGAATACCAGACTTAACGTGTATCTTAACAATGCGTTAGGACTAATCCACGGGCAGAGCCACCGAAAAATTCCATTATAATAAGAAGAGCATATTACATAATTGATCACCTTATGATCTTAGATGAATAAAATTACTAGGCTACACTATTCCGCGAATATGATTATAAGATTCACTACTCCATAATTCCTAATCGATGTATTTTGCCTCCTACGTTTCTTGTGTGTCTTGCAAGTTTATTCTCATGAACAAGTCTCCTATTTATTGGTAATCAGGAAAACCTAAAAAAACTAGGAGGGGAAGCTCGAAGCCCATCTTAAAACAGAGACTTCCGATGTGGGATGTGCATCTTAACACTCCTCCTCACGTGTAACCCAATCGTCAGCGGAATTTTCCTCGCATGTATTATTTGTCGGAACAACATCGGCGGGGTTAGGCGTGCCTCATTAACTCGGGTTAGCTCATGATACCATGTTAGTGAATGAATCTAATATGAATCACTTGGTGATAAACACACATTCATATATCCCGGATTCGATAAAATGATGTAGATTAATCTAATAACAATTAATCTAATTTTCGTATGAATACAGAGACTTACAATGCATCGGAATATCAACAAGAACGTGCGCCCCTTTTGAGTATAGCCCACACCGTGCTTCCTTTCGAATACCAACAAGGTATTCTTCTAGATTGCACACACTAGGATTGACTACAAACCAAGGTTTGAACCTACTAGTGTTATTGAACAATTGGATCCACACACTAGGGGAAGGCTAAGGTTTTCTTTTATAGAGGTGGAGTCAACAAAACGTTTATGCGCAATTATTAGCTTTAATTGCCGCCATAATGTTTTTGTATTCATTGTCCATCAATATCATCCGTTACAACAGACTGAGTCAATGAAAACATTTAGGCGCAATTATTTGTATTAATTGCTGCCATAATGTTTTTCTTTGTGAAAACCTGATCTACTCCTTATATAGAGTGCTCCGATAAGCAACTCGTTAAGTGATTAGTTCGACTCATTAACTCAATTAGATCGTTTAAGCATCTAATTAGTCTAATGAGTCGATGGTGAGTTGTTATATTTTAATTTAACTTATCAAGTCAATTAAAATACCAACGAGTCACTATTAAATAATCTTATCAAGTTATTTGCCAATCTCGATTGCTTATTGGGTTCAGAATTAACAAGCTCAATTGTTCCTTATTCAAATGTTCATGTATATATTTACAAATATATACTATTGAGAAATACATTTCTCAATTCACAAACCTTGTTTCATTTCATACATGAAATGTGAATATAGTTTCATTATATGTGTGTGACCTCTCTAGGCTCAGATAATAGCAAGTTGTATAATAATAATAATTGACCAATTACTATTATTACAACGGTTAATGAGTAAGATCTAGTAATCGTTCATAACCCCTTGAATCATCATGAGAACCCGAACTAGTAATATACAATTACTAAGGCGAACACTAAGTTCTAGTAATCACATTTAACCAATCAGGTAAATGAATTGATACACAATTGTCTCAATGGGCATAATAAAAAGATAATCAATATTAATTGATTTACAACAGTTAGTAGTCTATGGAGTTCCAGTCTTAAACCAATTGGCAATAGAGGGAGTAGACCGAGATCTTATATATTGACTTGGGAGCACACCGACTTCCGATGTGAAATGTGTATCTTAACACCAAACACTAACCACCACCATCCCCACCATCACCATCACCCTTACCACCAACTTCCACTAACCCCATTTCAAATCACAAAACCACCAACAACAACCACCACCAACTGACCTTCCTCCCCACTTCCTTCTTCAAATCACAACAACCACCAAGGCACCAACATCACAAACAATCTCCCCTATATCACCTTAAAGACGCAACCTCCTCCCCATCATACATGAAAAACGCGACCTCCTCTACCCCATAGTAGCATGCAAATCTGAATCGGGTCGGATCGAGTAGGGTGGGGCGAAATCGGGCAAGAGGGGGCGGGTGGGGCGGAATCGGGCAGGGAAAGGGGTGGGTGGCCGAAATCGAGCAGGGAGGGTGTGGGTGGGTGGTGTTTTTATGTATTTGAATAAAGGTGGTGATTGGTGAAGAAAGAACGTGGTGGATGGTGATGGTGGTGGTTGGTGAAGAAGAAAGGTGGTTGGTGGAGTTTTTCAATTGAAGAAAAAAAGTTGGCGATTGTTGATGTTGGGATTTGAAGAAGAAATTGGGGAGGAAGATGAGTTGGTGGTGATTGTTGTTGGTGGTTTCGTTATTTGAACTGGGGTTGGTGGTAAGGTTGATGGTGATGGGGAGAGTGGCGGCTGGTAATTGAAAGTTGGGGAAAATGAAATGAGTGGGTAAGGAAGGGTGATTTAGTCCATTAGCATGAAATTTATGGTAAACTCAAATAAATAAATAAAAATCATAATATTTCTATAATTTTCTCCTTTTTAAGTATACGTTAGTGGTCTTTTGAAATGAGTATACCGCATCAAATATTAAATTCCTCATTTATTATCATCATCCAATATATCTCTTTTTTCACAAACTATTCATAATTCGACATTTATATTATATACTCTTTTGTACTTAAAAGATTGTCATATTTTGATTTTTGTTGTTCAAACGTAATAAAATTTGATTATTAATTCTTATTAAACGATAAGAAATAATATAGTCTTGTCAGACCTTGTTAGATTCGTCTCAATATATATTTTTGAAATATCAATTTTGTTATATTTTTTCCTCATGTAAAATAGTACTCCATCCGTCCCCGTCCCTAAAAGATTGTCACATTTTGACTTTTGTTGGTCAAACATTAAGAAATTTGATCATAAATTCTCATTAAACGATAAGAAATAATATATTCTTGTGGGATCTTGTTAGATTCGTCTCAATATATATTTTTGAAATATTAACTTTTTATAGTTTTTTCGCATCTAGAATAAAAGATATTTATGTTTTCAATCGTGTTTTGTTGACCATGAAAAGTCAAAATGTGACAATCATTTAGGGACAGAGGGTGTATATATTTACGTTTTGAATCGTGTTTTTGTTGACCATCAAAAGTCAAAATGTGACAATAAGGATGGAGGTAGTAATATGTTAATATTATCTGATAAACATGATATTAAAATAGCATCATTAACAAAATACTTTTAATTACAAAAGAAACTACATTAATACAAATGAATTTAATACGAGTACATGTGAATGAAATTTGGCCATCCCCTCTCACACCATAAAAGACGACAATAAATACTTGATCAAATAATGTTGGAAGAAAACCAGAAATTTCCCAAAAGACAAAAAATAGAAAACAGAAAATTAAAAATTTCAGACAGTAAAAAATCTAATTACGGACAGTAGGAAATCTAGACAATAGTACTATAAAAAGGTAGGGAATGCCACGTCACATAAATATGAAAACCCGCGGGAAATCAAACGGATACTTAGTTTCCCTCCAACAAATATATACAAATTCATCAAATAAAAAACCCCCATAAAAAATTCCTCGAAAACTCGAAATTTGTTCTTCTCGTCCAACAAAATATCCCTCCGCCTTTCTCGATACCTTCAATCAAGCTGTGCTGTGAAGATGACGGGGCGGGGCGGGGCGGGGTTGGAGGGGGGGTAGATTGTTGTAGATGCTGAAAGGGTAGTTGACTTGGGTGAGATGAAGACTTTGGAGAAGAAGGAGATCTTGATTGTTCAATTGGATTTGTTGGGTAAGTTTGTATCCAAGAAAGTTTTTTATTTTAACCCCAAAAGATCCATTTTTTTCAGTTTCATACATATTCATCAGAAAAAATTTATCTTTCTTGATTGTTGATATTTTTTCGCGAAAAGATCCAATTTTTATTACTTGTTGATAGGTTGTTAGGAAAAGTTGTCATTTTTCTTAATTGTGGATATAGTTTTGTTTATCTTCATTCATAGATGATGGATTAGGATATGGGCAATATGTTATATGTGAGTGAGGTTAAATCTACTATTAAGGAGTGTCTAATAACAAATGTATTGTCACGAACGGTGTTCTAGAGTTCTCCAAAATGCTCAAGTAGGTCGAGGTACTCAAAGCGTTAGTATCATCTAAGGAAGTGTAGTTAGCCTGACTTAAGCTTGGAGAAGCTAAGTGGCACACAGTTCTCGGCTAGAAAAAGAGTCGTTCCGTGACATTATGTAGGTATGTAAGGATTGTTGCAGGATTAATGAACATAGAGTATTGTTCTTGAAAAGCTACAAAAAAAACGAGAAGTTTTATTGTAATCGTTAGAAAGTCTTTAAGATCTGTGAAGGTGAGACATGTATGAGTTCTAGGGGGGGTGTTGGAGAAGGGTTAAAAATTTGGGAGGAAATGGTTAACTTATAGCAGCAGTTGAGCCAAGTCGGGTGTATTCCGAATCTTCAAAGTTCGGACAAGCCACAAAGGAGGTAGATGATGATTCAATCGAATGGATCCATTGTCAATACATTTATTATGTCGAACATTTGGAGAACTTTTGTCGTCGATACTTCTCCACAGCTGTGGCTTCTAAGGGGTTGTGCTGAGGTTCTTCCCGAGGTACTTTTCTTGTTGTCCTGTGTTCGTTCTTTTCATATGAAGTTGCACAGTACTTTTCTTGTTTTTTAGAAGAAACAACTATTGGGCATGATTGATGGCTAATCTAATAAGCTAACTATAATGTTTCTCTTGTTTGTGTACATTTTTGAGGCATAATATATATTCTATTTATGTCCTAATATGAAACTGTCACACTAACGATCCTTACGGACCCCTGCCCTAAAATTCACGAAGGAGGTAAATATATTCTATTTATGTCCTATTCATATGTGGATGGTTTTGAATAATTCTAAAGTTCTTGCCGCTGATATCAATGTAGCTCCTGCATAGTTCACCTGTCATAGTCTTATCCAAGAAATAGATATTACTGATATGAAACTTTGTCTTCTTTGCTTGAGGAAGCTGTCAAGACTTAGTCAAGTAAGAATGAATATTCCTCATCTGATATGGAACGTACCACCCACTGGCCACTACCACGGGTTCGATTTTTGAAAATAAAAATAAAAATCATCACACAATAAATCAACAAAACCCGAAGTAATATTTCTTGCCCCTTCAGGTGTGTCAATGATCTCCACCAGATATATGTAACGCTTTAGCTAACTCGTGAAAGTGCATACCATGATTCCTCTGCCTGTCCAGAAGATAGTCTATTACTTTAAACAAGGGAAGCTTTCAGGCTGCATATTTAGTGTAACATTCCTTAATGTTCAATGTTTAGATGCATCATCTCGAGACTAAGAAACTGGGGAAGTTATAGTCTTGGTCTCATTTTCTGACATGGAGGCAAAATATATCATGATGAAGCGAGACCCAAAAGACAACAAAGGGTCTGATGTCTAATTTAAAACTGCCATACAACAATCCTGAAAATTGCTGCCCAAGTCGGCATTTTAAACTATGAACATTACAACCTTCTGTTAAGTTATATAAAAATCCCAGCCTCTTTCACTTTCTAAAAAACCATGTTATAAGTCGAGCATGTACTCAAACCTAGTTTTGTCCGACACATAATAAGTTGAGCACCAAACTTAACCCGCGTTCACATTGATTGAGTGCTGAAGAAGCTGATGAATGATGAGCTGCCTACTTCTGCTTGCTTGGGCTAAAAATTGAAGGACTGCTTCATGATGCCAACAGCTGTCAGGGGCTCAGGGCTGAAGAAGCCGCTGATACACCGAACTGCTGCCAGCGCTGGCTTGGGGCACAAAACCTGAAGACTGGATGAGCAGTTCTGCCTGTGGAAAGGAGTTGTTAGATGGAATATCTAGAAGCAACTCCTGATCAGAACTTTCATCGGTGTATTGAAGAGAGTCCAGCACAAGTGAGCTGCTTTCAGGAGGTAATGCGAAAAGGCTTCTTGGACTAAGGAAAGAGCCATTATCATTATCTGTGGTTTCCTTGATCCCAGTACCAGTTTTCATCATTATCCTTCTGGGGCTCTTCATCATAGTATTGGCTCCTGAAGCAAAAACGTTGTTGTTAAATATTTACAGTTAATTTGCATGCCCATTAAAGAAACAAAGTTCTATGGAGTATTTTCTCTAGAGAGGAGTTTTAATGAGAGAGCCTACTGATTCACTGTTTTCACCTCATTGCCAGTTTGATTATCGTCAAGTACATTTTAAGACTATAACAGCTTACCTGAAATGTTCGAGCATTGGCCATCTCTTGATATCTTAATGTTCACAGAATGTGCACTTCCAACAGCACCAGCACCTGCTATGCTAGATGGACTGCTGCCATTTGCGGAACTTACATCCTAACATGTAATCAAGATTTTCATTAATAAATCATCCTAAGGGGAAAAGAGGTGCTAAATTTCTTATAAGATATTGAAATTAAATGCAATGTCAATACAAACCTTGAGAAAAGTATATTTTTCCACCCAGCTTGATTTTGTTAGATTGCACAAGACAAACCTCTTTAAGGTTCTACAATTTTCTATACTGGTGCCTGAGAAGGTGTTATCAAATACACCTTCTGCTAGAAGTTTCTGGAATGCAGATATGTTGTCCTTGAACAAAGTGCTCTTAAACATGTCTTTCAAACTGTGGGAATAAAGCAGCTTATTAAATAGAAGCTCATTTTATCCGAAGGATCTATAGATTAAAACAAAGATATTCCGAACTACAAGATGAACTCAAGAATTGACCCCTAGTATAACTTTCTTATTGAGAAGAAGTGTTGGGCATTGAAATATGTACAAACTACCAAGAACATAGGTAATAGTCATTCGTGGTGTTAATATGTTTAAGACATGTGATATCTGAGAGTTTTAATGATACTCCGAAAGTCATTCAGTAATTTAGGGAGCTCTTTTTATACACTTTAAACATGGTTAACTACTAACTACTTGTATGTAGTTTTGCTCCATTTGTATACAAGTTAAGTGCGAAAGTAGTTCCTATAAGCTGTAATGTTGCACCTGATTAGCTTTGGCAAAATAATACAAACCTATCTGGGGGTGCAGAAATATCAACAGAAGGCAAATACTTCAGTAGTTGCTGCTGTTCATCACTTGTCAATTGACCAACAAACTCATCATAGCTAAGGATGTCCTGCAGTTGATTCAACGAAGTAAATTGCATGAATTTCGCTTCAATTGTTGTATATTTGGATAAACTTCAGATCCGTTGATGATTTCGAGTCAATACATACAAGGGAGATCCAAGCTGTGCAACTGTTGCTTTTCAGCTTAAGATTACCATTTTTAAATTTGGATAAGGGCAGGAGGGCAATGATGAAAGAACTATTGTAGATATCTTAAAATGGGAACTCACAATAGCTCCGAGAAAACTATCGCACCTCACTCCGAAAAGCTTATTATACATCTAGCTGAACATACATTTGAAAGCGTTTAACAAAGAACAGAAGAAAGGAACTAAGATAACAAACTTACATTGAGGTCTAGAAAGCATAATGGTGAATTGTGATGCCCAAGAATCTGTAACTTTTCAAGCTGGTCCTTGTTCCTGCAATGTCAAAACAGTTCATACATCAATCTTGTTGAACTGATACCTCTGAATCACGAGGCATTAGTAAATTAATGGACTGAGGAAATACCTATTCATTTGATCTATATTTAACTCCGAACTACTAGGCTTCTTCATTTTATTTGACACGTTGACGCCCTTATTAATATTATGTACAGGAAGGGTAGTCAAACATGAATAAGCCTCAATTGTGGGACGTTGCTTATAATCAATTGAAAGGGAGCTAGCTTCTGACTCTTCTTCTCGAGCTACTGAATTTGGATGGCGAATGAGAACACTACCATGTCCTATCTCAACTGATACCATAGGTTTATCACTCTCAAAAAGCAAATCTTCTTCAGAAGATCCAGATAAGTATGAAAATTGTTGCTCATGCAAGATTGTATAAAGATCTTTGGTGAGCTTCTCGACTGAGGATGGCTTAGGGCGTGAAACACAAGTTCTCTTCTTTGAAGGCACCGTTGAATCAAATACAGTTGATTGGGAGGGACCTAAGATGATCGATGAACAGATATTTCATGAGTCAGATCCGATAATGTTCCAAACAATAAGAAGTAGGCTAATTTGAAATTCTGAATAGCTTCCTGAAGCGTGCACGGATGAGAAAGGTTTAAATAAGCATATTGTCTGAGAGGTTCACCTGTGAAATCACTTGCATCAGCAATATTTAATCGAGCACAACTCTCTGAATTGGAGATGGCAGAACCAGAACTTGAACGGTTACTTGTATCCTCATCCAAAACTTTCTTCGAACCATTGTTGTAGTCAGGAACGAAGCCTCCCATCTCTTCATAATAGCTTTGCTTTCTTTTGAGAATCTTTTCATCTTTGTTCTTAATTGATACATTCTTCAGCCTAGAAAACCTATGATCTACAAGGTCATCAGGTTCAGCCCTAGCATGTAAGGGAGTATAGTTTGCCAACGTTCCTTTTGTTCTCCACCGAGATCCGCAAGCATTGCATAGAACTGGCTTCTCTGGAGGCCCATTCCGCCAGAGAGGGGTGCCTGAAAAAAACAATTTGGTTACCAGCCAATGAAGACTAAGAAATACCAGTAAAGCAGTCAACATAGTCATGGAGCTTAAGTCCAATTGAGAGGGGTAAGGTTGCACACAATTTACTTCCCTCTGGAGCCTCCTTTTTTAGATGCATTGGGCATGTTGTTGTTAACTGATAAATAAAGCGACAATGAGGATGTTCAAATGGATTTTCAAAATCAACTTCTCTGAACAATCCTTAAAAACTTGAAGTAACTCTTTACTCAATAAGTAATGTCATCAAACTTTAAGTTTCGTTTGAGCAATATGTTCAGAATAATTCAGGATTCAACAAACACCCCCACTGCCCAAGAATGAAGCGCGATGAGAGTACAGCAAACGAAGGAAGAATTCAGAATACTAAGGGAGGAACACAGAAATAGAGTCCAAGCACGGTGTATATGATCAAATGGTTGGAAGGAAGTGGCTAATGACTTACACAGATAAATTTTATTGGCAACATACATTCTTAATTGGAAAAGAATCTAAAATCAAGAATGATCATATGAACAATGTTCAGCATCCTTCACTAACTTCCCATTAGGATCATTAACTAATTCACACTAATATAGTAGCCGAAGCCGAAACCAGAAGGCAATGAAACAATATAGGCTTCATGTCAAACAGATTAAGGTCCCCCGGAAATGGAAACGGATACAAGTATTAACACTTCAATTTTGCATCAGTGACAGAATCCCATCAGAAACATATGCTGTTAAAGAGTCAAAGGCTTGTTCACACCAACATAGTGAACAGTTTCGATACTAGAAAACACAAGAACATATTCAATAGTTTTACACAAACTCAATATTGAGTTCCACAAATTCTAGCAACATAATGCAAGATGGACAACACCAATTTGTATTATCACTTTATTTGTCAATTTACCCGATTCTTGAATTGTAACAAGCATTTAGGATTCATTCAATTGGTCAACAACTAGTTCACAACTCAAAATTCATTTTAACCATCTCAAACTGTAAAAAAACCAAAAAGAACACATTTTTCCTTCTTCAAACATCAGTTTTGGACAAAAGCATGTCCAAAAAACAGAAAAGAAACTCACTTGTAACACCACAATGATAGCAAGGTCCTTTCTTTCCCATATCTCACAAATTGTTTTCCTTAAATTTCAATAAACAAAAATTTGAGATAAACTGAAAAAGAAACTGTAAAAATATAGTTTTTATGTATTAAAAAAAAGCTAAAAATGTGATGCAATATTTTTTTATTATGTTCAATTGTAGTCTTGAGACTTTTTTGCTTCTGGGTATGAAGGAATTATTTTTCTTGCAAATTATATTATGCAGAAAAATTAAGCAAAGATCCAAAGAAGTTTCTTTTTTGTTTCCTCCCTTTTTTGTTCTTCAAGTCTCAGAAAAAACACCACAAGTAAAATTAATTTTTTGCATAAGTAAAATGAACAAATAAATATAAATTCTTTGAGCTAAGAATATGTACAATTCAATAGAAAACTTTGAGTAAAGACCATTTTGAGGAATCAAAGAAATGGTTGAGAAAGAAGGGAGGGGGAGGGGGGGGGGGGGGGTCTATTGTTCTTTGTTTTTGTGTATGACCTTTTGGTGTTGATGTTGTGTTTTATTGTTTGTGAAGTAAATGTTTCAACTTTCATTACCCAAAAAATAAGTAAATCATTTAACTTTATTTGCTTTTGTAACCTTATTCCATTCAATTTACAAAAAAAAAGTTACATTTTTTTTTAAGTTTAATAAATTGATTTTAGATTCAAACTATGATAATTTTTGTTATAAAAAATATGAAACGGTAACCCGACCTACTCTGAAGTATACAAAGGAGGTAAATGAGATGGTGTACCTCACGTGATCACTTGACTAGAGCTAGTATGTTCACCATTTCATCAATACAAGGTTCGCTCCTTAAAAAAATCAAGTTCAAGTTACGTGAAGAGGCAAAATTGTTGGTACTTTACTCTATAGGTTTTTACCATTTGAACTATGCGCCAGGAACAAAATCATTTTTGTTATGTTAGTATGTACTTTTTGTGAAAAATATATTTAACTTTAATATTTTTAACACATACTATTATTAATATTAATTATTTAATTTTTAGGTATGAAGGAAGTATTATAATAGTACTAGTTCAATGGGCTCTTCTTCTTTTACATAATCCAGTTTGATGGGCTCTTTTAGGTGTTGATATTTAGGAAGAATATTTCTGGTTATATACCCTTGGTTTGACCATGTACTATTTGATTTGTCTAACATGTGCATTTTTTTCAACCAATCCACCTTCCATCCTCTAACCCCTCATTTATTAAACTAGTTAATACCAATAATGGAATTGCATATATTAATAGTTCATTTAAAACCCATGATGTAACATTTCTCTTATCTTAATTATACCAAAATTTGAGAAAGTACAAAACATAAAACTCATGTTAGGAAACAATATAAGGATAAATAACTGAAATACTTAATGTGGTTGTTTAACATTGCATTTAGAATTTTTAAATATTGTATTAATTATATTTCCCAATTATTATATATATATTACACGAAGATTTGTTCCTCCTTCAACTGTTTTGAATAACATAAAATTCAGAATCAGGTAAACCGTAACTCAAGGCGACATGCTCATCCAAGCTAATCTCGTATTTTGGCCTTCAGCTCCAAGAATTGGACCACACGATTAACTTCAGTATACGTAGCTTCAAATCCTTCAACCAATCGAACCACGCTTAGGCGTTTAATTATTATATAGGTTGTTAGTTTATAAGTACTAGAATTTTTTTTTGATAACTCATTTACTAATTAGATAATACTAGATGTTTGTATACAGTTTCGTTTGTGCGAACTCGTTCATCGTTTTATAAAATATGATTTTATTAATAAGTAAATATAATATTTCTATTGAATATTATTGATTCATCTTAATTAAGTTTAAATAATAATTTTTGAAAAACTATTTTTAAAAAATTCAAAAGTAAATATATTTGATTATATATACTGATAATTATGGATAGTTAATGTACAAAATGTTCATAAAAAGTATATAATTTTATTATTGATCTCCTATTTTATTTGAGAGAATGGGCTTCAAACTTCAAATGGAATGCTTCAAAATAGCTTATTCTAACTCCTATTCCCAAATTATATAGTAAAATAATTCAATATCGTGTCTAGTATTATGAGTTACATTAATATTATCACAATTTGAAATACCACATTTTGCAAGATTGAAAATACTAATAATAAAGTTTAACAAATAATCAACATTAGTTGGAAATCGATTGTAATACAAAAGGTTAAGATTAACGTGGCCATTAGATTTGGAATTTTGAAGGGTAGTTATATTATTGATGTAGATCAAATTCTTCTTGTGATGACATAATGTTGATAATCTAATTTAATTTATTGATAGAGAAGCCTATGTGTGTTGAATGAGTTGTGTTGTTACCATTGGATTTTTAAAGCCTTAATAGTAGCCATTGATTTTTTCAAATATACTTCATGTGGGCACATGATGATGTGTCATGCACTCCACTATAGTTTTTTTCAATCTTGTTCAACTTTAACAGCTTCATAATTTATTACATTCTAATATTAGAAAATACAAATGATGCCATCATAATATATACGATCTATAAAACACGATAAATCAAGCAAAACACACGGGAAATTGGATATGTAAAGTCAAGAGAAACTTAACAATGCACTATATTGTACTATTTAAATAAGGAAGTGGTCAGAGAGAAGAATTTCTCTCACTAGTTTGATGCTAGTCGCCTATTTCCTTGAATTTACGAGTTTACGAATTGTACTGATGTTTGGTGATTGTAATGAATTATTCGTATTAATAAAATCAAAGGGTAACCCTCTTTTTTTTTAAAAAAAAAAGAAGGTACACCACGGCGTGATATGGTACTACCTCCACTAAATTTTAGGCACATTTGTCTAGGATTTTTCAACTATCGTTATCTTCAAGTGTTCTATGATATTATTATCTTTTAAGTAGTTCTCTCATGTTATTTTTAACACATTTTTAAGGGACATTTTCGATACAATATTAAAATTATCATATGTGAACCTTATCTGCACTGTAAACTCATTCAACTCAGCAACCGTGAACTAGCAACCGCGTGCTTCTTCTCCGAAGAAACAACTTTGACTACTCACAATAATCGTAAAACTAACAACTACAACAACCTTTTTCTCAAGCCACCACCAGCAGCAACGAAACCCTTCAGCTCACGACGCGACCTACGACCCAATAGTTACTATTGGGGCGACTCAACTCCGGCGAGCCTTAGATCAATAGAAAACCCCTTCGACCAATAGCTTCCTCGAACATTTGAACAACAACGGTGAAATCCCACGAACTAGTGGTGGAGGTAGGCATATGCATGGTTCGGTTCGATTCGATTTGGTGATGAACAAAAAAACAATCGAACCGACCTAACCAGCTCCATGATAGACCGGTTCCGATCGGTTTCAGGTCGGTTTCGATTCGATTCGGTGTCGAACAAAAAAATAACCGAACCGACCTAACCGGTTCCATGGTAGACTGATTCCGATCAATTTCTGGTCGGTTTCGGTTATGGGGCCTTATATTTTGGACTTATGTGAGACACTTTTGGGTTTGAAATTTTGGGTCTATTCCGTTCTAGCTAATGCTATTATTTTTTGCCTCAAATCTGAATGTGATTGGTATTGGTTTACATTAACTGCAACTAATAGTTAAGTTCTAAAAATATATCTATTTTATATAAGTTTAACGAGCTCCTGTTAAAACTAATTCCGAAATTCGTATACACGTTCATCACACGATACCACTTTTTAAATAAATATATATATACCTCAAAACATATTATTTTATTATTATATATCAGACCAATAATGAACAAAGTTAAATCATGTCGTCAATTATCCTCTGCCAAGCTTAATTTTTTCTATATAATATGTAATCGGTTCGTTTCGATTTTTATCGATTCTCCCTTAAGTCGAACATATATTGGTTCGGAACCCTAAAAGGTGAAACCTAAATCGGTCCGGTTCTGATATGTTCCAAAAAAATTGATATTTTTTGTTCTATTCCGGTTTGGCTCACTCGGTTTCGATTTTCTTCCACATCCCTAGGTGGAGGTGAGGTTAGGTGATGGTGGGATGGGGATTTTGTTGCTCAATGGAGCTTGCTTGTAAGGAGGCAGATTTGATATTGAGCCTTCAATGGGTTATGTAAAAAGGTTGGGCGAGGGTTAGATAAGGGTGGGTGGGTGAGGGGGGGAGGCGTGGGTTGTAAGATTGAAGATGATAAGTTTAGTGTTGTATAAAAAGTACCCTTTAGGAATGGGTCAACAATAACATCAGGAGTTGTTTGAAAAAATAATAATATGAAGGGCCTACTTGAATATATGATGATAATTGAGGGGCAAGATGAAAAAACCTGAATAGTACCCCCTATCTACTTTTGCACAAAAAATTGAAAATTGAATTTATCTTATAAACACGACTAAGTTAACGTCGTTAAATAGATTATTGTACTGAAAGATCCATTTTTGTGGTCCCGTCCCGTGATCGATTTTTGTTTGTTTCTTTTGTTTTTACTAAGTATAAAGTTAGATGTTTACTTCTACCACATGATAAGTCAACAATGATGAATAATCTGTTGTATTAAAAAAAATAATTTTTGTTCATGGGTGAATGCTTGAGGACATTTGAAATAGGCTTAGTGACGGCAATAATCATTTATGTTTACAAAATGATTCACATCCATTCCCTATGTTTCAAAACGTTTTTGTCAGTCACCTACATTTCAAAATGGTTTAGCCCATCACCCTTCTGTTGACATGTCGTTAAGTATGACAAGCATGAGCCATGAGGGACACGCGAGATTTCAGTAAGGGTATATCGTCATGTCATTGAATAATTTGGGAGAAAAGTATCAAAATAAAATAAAATAATCAAATTCAAATTAAACCACATGTCATACTTAACGACATATCGATAGAAGGGGTGATGGAATCGAACATTTTGAAATATTAGTGCTTGACAATGACATTTTGAAACATGTGATGGAGCGAATATATCTTATATATAAACATAAGTGATTGTCTCCGCCATTTGCTCTTTAAAATATAAACACAAGTAACTCACGATAAAATATAAGTGATGATTGATGATTTTTGCCCTATTTTGAACATTACGGTCAACCATATCAACTCCACATGAATGATGATACTAACATCAATATAATTGGAGAAAATTTTGCCTAAAAACTAAAAATGAAACATAATTTAAACCAAAAAGATACCACTATATAACGAAGACTGGTTATTACAACGACCTTGGCATAAAAAGTAGACTATATTTATTTCTAAATAATGGTCACATAAAAGATTGACCAACTTGATTTAATGATCAAAGTTAGAAAATTATATAGCATTAACTGACTTAGATAACTTTGACTAAAATTAAAATTTTAATATAAAAGTACAATACATTAAACAACCAACACTATATAATATACTTCTCATAAATAAGATATAACACGTATAAAAAATAATTTATTTTCAAATTTCAAAAACCACTCATCGAAATATAAAAACCCAATTATAACTTCGCCAACATGAAAAACAAAAATAAAATATCAATTTTATGAAAATGACTTTCTTTTTTAATAAATAAGTGATGATGTAAGTTTCGAACCCAAATTATTTTGGTCACTTACAAAAATATTTTTTACTAGACTATTCGAGTAACTCCACGGATATGGCTGTAGACACCTCTTTAACAAATGTAAGCGTACATGTGAAGGTTAACAGAAATCCGGCATTTGCAGATATTTAGTGAGCTTTAATTCGCATGGAAGGTTTTGATGTGAGAATATTGGTATGTAAACAAGCCAGAAGTCATGGGCAACTACCAACATCTCCACTACTTTGTGCTTATCATAGTGGACATACTCACTTAATCACATGCATTATCTCTTACACTCTATAAAAGGATGTTTTGTCTACTTTGTGATTCACCATAATCACTATACAACCATATAAAAGAATATTTCAATTAGAAATTTATTAATGAAACATCAAAATCGACACTCTTTAGAACCTTTTTATATGCCGCTTATATGCACTTCACTTCGTAACTGTAACACTTCACCTTTTTGTTATACTTTATTCACGTTTATGTTAAAAACGAAGTGTTACTACTCGTTAGATTGAAAAAATCATCGGTCAATTCTTGATTTCACTCCATCCATCATCTAGTTTAGCAGCACCTAAAAGCAAAATAAGCCATCCTAGAAACTCACCTTTTACACCCAATACTAGTTGTCATCTTGTTACTCAGTGACAATATTCTCATCCCCTCCTTATTTAAATCACTAGAGATGGATAATCTTTTATATACTGCTCAATCACAAAGAGACTACTCACCCTACATATTTCACATTTGACCCCTATCCAATAGGATAAAAGAACCCCTTAAAAAAAACTATTCCTGTCCCAATTTCTTTGTCCACTTTCCTCAAAACAAAGATCTCACAAAAGAACTACACAAACGGGCTATGTGAAAGCTAGTCTTGTCCGTCAAATTCGTCATATTATCACACTATTTGAGAAACACCATTTTTGTAAACGATGAGAAGTTGAGTATAATGCGTACAACATTCTCCTACACGTTAAACTCAAAGACAATTTCTTGTTATCTAACCGGCGATGTAAACGATACTTAGAAATTGTCACAGGTCTACATTATTACAGAGTAACGTCTATATCAAGATGGAATGATTAGACCACCACACAGCAACTCGCTCCCACATTTATACAAGCAAGCACACTACACCACCATGGATTCGCGGGATTCAATCCTTCCTCTTCTTCTTCTTCTCTTCCTTCTCGTTTGCGTTCTTCAACTGCACGATAACAACACGAACACAGGCATCAGTTCAAGAGACATATGCTAGGACGAATCACAACTAACAGTAATCATGCTCTAGGGATGTACTAACCATGATGATCAGGATTCGAACGAACACGGCGATGAAGTCAGTGAAAAGGGTGAGGGCATGCTTCACGTAGTCCAAATCTCCCAAGTGAGCCATCTCAATTATTTCCTGTGTGTCCACCACAATGTAGCCGACGAACACCAATAGCCCGAAGTACAACTACAAGATAAATCATGGAAAATTAATACCAAAAGGTGAGATACAAAAATGTACTCTTGCTCAACACTAGCTATAAGTTGCACAACAAAGGAAAAAGAAGCCAACAGTACCTCAAACTTGAACAAGGCCATGGAACCACCGAATAGTGAGGAGGCAAAGTGCAACCAGAACAGAATGGACACTCCAGAGGAAAGAGCACCTGCTAAGTAAAGGTACTCTCTGCGCTTTGCCACCATGGCAGCTGCCGAAAAGCAGCCGAAGGCTACAGCACAACCAACAAAAGCACCAACCAGGATACTGCAAAATGTGGTGAACATATACATCACAAAACTTTCTGCTAAATGCTAAACCAAATAAAATTAAGTTGGTAACATCATAGAAGGACCACAATTATTACTGTGTTCAAAGAAGACCATGTATTCACCATCCATCTATAAAAGTGATGTGGCAATATGAAATCGGAAATGTGAAGATCGATCCAAAGCATTCAAATTTTAATATAGAAAAAACAATGGATAAAATCCATGAGAACAACAAATTTTTCAAAAAAATGAACTACAATTATGATCACTTTTGATATATCTAGAATTTAAATGACATGTGATTTCGCCTACAATTTGAAGATGAAAAATATTAGAGAATTAATCAATGGATGCATCCATCTGAATAGCCATACTACACGCTCCCCTATCATCACTTCAACAAAACAAACACGTATTGTATGTCGAGACGCATTAAATTATAAAAAACTCATGTACCTTGGGTCAACCTGAATGGCCAAATCAATCAAAGGACCAATGGATGCCCCCTCGAGAACTGCAGCTGCCATAAGCAGACCCACGCGCTTTTGCTGCCACCATAAACCAGTAAGTACAAATCAGAACAACTAGTTAAGAATTATAAACACCGCCCAATGCAATCCATATATAAATAAAACACATAATTTACTTCATAATAAGGGGGTGTCGCAAGCAGCCAAAACATGCTCCCAAGGCATGCGAGTGTGGTAAGGATCCCACCAATGTTCCATAATATGTGAAGATAAGCTCCCACAGCCGAAGCAACAAGGGCACAACAAAGTGCAAGATAGACCTGCAATCATGAAGCACCATTGAAATCACCCTTTAATTTTTCAACATACTACCTTCCTATCAATATAACCGATTGTTCTAGACCAAAATTCTCGTCTCAAAATTTTATCTCTATAAAATTCCACAAGTGATACTTCTTCACAATTTTATCTCTACAAAATTCCACTCTGCATTTAAAGTATAATAATTACAAATTGATAAATACCATACGAAAAAATGAATGCATCCGTAATAAAATACTTTTAGCCTAAACAATCACTTATACCATGAGAACGTATAAGAATCACAAACACCCTTCAATTTGCTTTCCGAGCCACGTTCTTTGAAACTCTGCTCGACTTAATGATGCATTTCATGAGCCAATTGATCTATACATCACTGCTATTCTGATTCTTTGGTTGCATTGAATATAACAGAATTAAGAAATCAATTGAAAGCAAAAATTGTGAAATTAATTAGACATCTCCTCAATTTCTTCCATTCTTGACTAAACCAAAAGTCGACTCCTCTCAAGGTTGACCATCAATCTTCTCAATTCTAATCAATTATTTGTTAAATAATCCTCCACTACGTAACACAATCTACTCACGACACAAACGAATTAGCGAACTCCACCAGCTCGATTGAAACCCTAATTCAATCAACTCACATAATCACATCGCACTCAAGTAATCCCTACGTACTAAAACATTACTATCCGGGTTGACTTTAGACGGTGACAATTTAACAATTGACAAACTGCGTAACCTTAATCCGTTCATCGAAACAATAATACACAAATTATACATAAATATATGAGGTCAAAATTGAATATAACAGAATGAAGAAATCAATCAAAAGCGAAAATCGGGAAATTAATTAGAAATCTCCTCAATTTCTTCCATTCTTGACTAAACCAAAAGTCAAACCACTCCTCTCAATGTTGACCATCAATCTTCTCAATTCTAATCAATTATTTGTTAAATAACACAATTTATTCACGACACACACGAATTAGCGAACTCCGCCAGCCCGATTGAAACCCTAATTCAATCAACTCACATCGCACTCAAATAATCCCTACATACTAAAATATTATTATAGCTTCGACTTTCAACGGCGAGAATTTAACAAGCCTCGTAACCTTAATCCGTTAATCGAAACAATAATATACAAATTATACATAAAAACATGAGGTCAAAATTGAAAAAGTCAAAACTGGACAATAAATTTGGGACGATAATTAACCTGTTTGAGGTGAGATTGAACAACGGGAGAGATTTGACGGAAATTCTTGAGCGAATTGTAACTGAAACTGTTGCGAGAAGAGGATTGGTTGTTGAAGAAGGACGTAAACGTATCCATAATTGTTTTCTTGTTTAAACGATTCTAATTGCAAAAATATGTTAAATGAGATAGTATTTAGATGGGGAGTTTATATAGTGGAGGCGTTGGGTGTGTGCGGGGGGGGGGGGGGGGGGGGGGGGGGATGGGGTGGGGTGGGGGGGTGGTTTACTTAGTGAGGGGGTCTACTGGTCAAGACGTCTAGTACCTTCTTCTAAGAAATTTCGTGGAGGTTCCATAATCTTTTAATTGCAATTTTACCCCTCCAGAATGTGTCAAATTTATAGTTTAAGGATAAAATTTTACATTTGTAATTTCGTACTAATTAATCAACCATTAAATGAAAGATAAAAAGACAAATTCTTTATGAAATTATTCAAAGTAATTTATTTAGTTTGTCATTGTTAAAGAATGAGTATATCGATTTATTATTATGTGTACATCCTTCGTATCTTGTTATTTGAATTCGTTTAAGTTCATTGGTATTTCTAAATGTTATGTAAATAGTTGACTTCTAAAATTACAAGATTTATTCAATGTCAAAAGTCCTCAAACATAAGAAATTATTCTAAATTGCAAATTGACAATCAAATTGAAAGTTTCATTATATATTTTTCATATTTTATTATTTTTATTATATTATTTATAATTTACCGTGACATGATATGACATAAGATAATTTCATTATAAATTATGGAAATAGTCATTAACTCATTATCCAAAAAAGATGGACCTAATTATTAGTGAACGGATATGTAAATTTCAAATAATTTGAGCCAATTAGAAACTCTATACAGGATTCACAAATGTGATGCAATCACGACCAATAAAGCTTTGCCATGTCAGCAAAAACATGGCACTTTGTGTCAGGAATTACAAGACAAATTACACGTGCATGATTTCAATTTGTTTCCTCAAATATTTATCCTTTCAATTTGTTTCCTCAAGTATTTATCCTTTTAATTTGTTCCTCAAGTATTTATCCTTTCAATTTCTCTCAAGTATTTATCCTTTCAATTTATTCCCTCAAGTATTTTTATCATTTCAATTGCTTCCCTCAAGTATTTATCCTTTCAATTTATTCCCTCAAATATTTATCCTTTCAATTTCTTCTCTCAAGTATTTATCTTTTCAATTTCTTCCCTCTCTTCTAAGAAAGCAAATTAAAATTATAATATGCACCCTCCGTCCCTAAAAGATTGTCACATTTTGACTTTTGATGGTCAACAAAATAAGGTTTAAAACATAAACATCTATTATTCTATACGCGAAAAAATTATAAAAAGTTAATATTTCAAAAATATATATTGAGACGAATCTAACAAGGTCCCACAAGACTACATTATTTCTTATCGTTTAATGGAAATTCATGATCAAATTTTGTAATGTTTGACTAACAAAAGTCAAAATGTGACAATCTTTTAGGGACGGATGGAGTATATATTATATCACATCAAATGGATTAAATTGTCTATAATTTTCCATAAATAATGAAAAATGAAAAACCCACGCGTTGTACCTGCCCTGCATGGGACGACGTGTCGGCGTGAGAGTGGCTCCTTTTTGGCCCTGGACCCCAACTAACCCCAATTTTCTCAGCATCAAAATTTAATCCCCAACTTTAACTCCAATTCAATAAACTTTTGTTGTCTTTGATGATACCCACATTAAATTCACTTTGACCCCCACTTTAACTCTTATTGTGGGTGGTCTAATTACTAGTGAACGAATATGTAAATTCCCAAGACTTTCAGCCAAATAGAAACTCTCAACAAGATTCATAATCTAGTCTTCTGCCGCGACCAATACAACTTTGCCATATCAGCAAAGCATGGCACTTTGTGTCAGGAGTTAGAAGACAAAATTACAAATAGTTGAAGGATTTATTTCGTCTAACATCCAAAATATGTGCATGATTTCAATTTCTTCCCTCAACTATTTATCCTTTCAATTTGTTCCCTCCCTTCAAAGAAAGCAAATTAAAATGATAATATATGTATTATATCACATCAAATGGATTAAATTGTCTATGATTTTCCAACTTCTTATAAGTAATATCATAACTAAACCTGTACAAGACAGTTCCTTTTGGTACAATTTGAATAAAAAAATTCTACACTGTTGGCTAAACTACATGTATATATATATAAACTAAGTTATGATTCAGTTGTCCAAGTTACAGGATGACGTTACAATCAAATGCCTTCCACAGCTGAACTTAACATTGACAGTCGACGCTTGGCCATGGCTTTGCACAATTATACTTCATAGTATGCACTGATTTGTTCGATAAGGAAGTTTAAGCTATATCAATTGATGCCTGACTCCAGGTTAAGCCCTTGCTTGTGCAGTCTATACTTTCTGAAGACATCACGGCATGGATCAAAAAACGTGTGTCCAAGGGCTTCTTCTGCACTGATTCTTAATCTTGGGTTCACTGTCAAACACTTGTCCACAAGATCAAAGAGAGATGCAGGAATGATCCTTAAGAGATCTGGTCTTCTTGTGTTCAGTTTACACCAG
Source organism: Echium plantagineum (assembly GCA_003412495.2). Taxonomy (NCBI): domain Eukaryota; kingdom Viridiplantae; phylum Streptophyta; class Magnoliopsida; order Boraginales; family Boraginaceae; genus Echium; species Echium plantagineum. The sequence continues at coordinate 37,318 of QFAX02000011.1, read as the reverse complement.
TCTTGTAGTTTAACAGGCTGAGACACTTTGATATCGAATAAATCCTACAGAATATCAATTCTCCTTTAAGCATTGTATAATATGAGATTTTGAAATACTGCTACCGATAAAGAAGTTGGAACTTAATGAAGTCTTTACCGAAGGAAATGAAGATTCTCGATTGTGGAGTTTGGCCACTTCCCAAAGATCTTCAGTGCCTCTCAGCTTTGCAATTTCCTTGATATTCCTGTCATGAATTAAGGTCGGTTATTGTTGTGCGTTATTGTTAAAAAAAAAGATTAGGGGAGAATAGATTGAACTTACTGATCAGGGTCACCAGCAAAAGGTGTCCTTCCAATAATTAAGTAGAGTAAGGTGACCCCAGCGGACCAAACATCGACCTTTTGACCTTGATGTGCAGATCTAACCAATACCTGAATAAAATACTTCATTATACAGGACGACGGAAGAGATACAATGATGAATGAAAAACTAAAGATAATGAGTGAATGATGCTGTGATACTGGAACATCAAGACTGTCTTATACACTTCCCGTTGATAGAATTTAATATCAATAATAACTAAGTACATGTATCAATATTATCGAATGAAGTTACTTGAGTACAATGTTAAAGAGGAATGCAGTATGGCAAGCAACTGAATTACTAACCTCAGGTGCCCTAAAGCCCTTGGTTCCAACACAAGGACCTTCTCTTTTCTGCTTGATGTCACCTAAGAGAAGAAAATACAATAAAGACATAAGTTTAATTTCCGCTCAGTTTCACAATGATTTTGAGATACAGGCACTCCATCTAAAAAGATAGTCTAGTTTTGAATTTTGATGGTTTACTTTTAAAGGTGAACTTGAATATCTTTGTATAATATTTGTTGAAACATATACCAATTTGATATTGTATTATTTGATCCACTACAATGCTAAAATGACAATTTTTATTCAAATTGTAAAGTTGGTTTATGTCGACCAATGAAAATAAAACTAGACAACCCTTTGCGAACTGTGGTTGTAATAAACAGAATACCTTTGCTTTTTAGCAATCCAGCTCCAGCAACAGGTACTCCTGTGGAATGCAGTGGCATGGGGGTCACGCAAACAAATTTTCTTTCAACATTTCCAGGAGTCGCAGCAACTCTCTTTCTCTTGGAAGTTGGGCGATTCACAGCCTCACTGTGTGAACCCTGCCACGCTTCTTGCACTAAGCTAAGCAATTCTTTTCTTCCTTGGCATGGAATGGGTTCTCGGAACCTTTCAGCAGACCTGTTACTGTTGGCGTCTTTTGTTGAGGTTATTACAGAGCCATCAGCACCTTGACTTTTGATCATATTACCATTGGTAGCATGTGCATAGTCCTTCGCAGGGCCAGCCTTCTTTTTCAAGTTTTTGGGTATCGGCTGGTGCTTTCCTGCCTCATTATTCGTATGACCAGAAGCTCCAGGAGATGGGAATTGGTTATTACGTGCAGGATTGAGTGATCTGGTGGCTGAAGGGACACGATTAAAAGTCACATTGCTGTTTGATTTCGTCTTCTCTGTAAAAATTGAGGTTGGATTAGTTAGAGCCATAGAAGTAAGTAGGATAGAGTCGATCAATAAAAAGATGGCAGACAATAAATTCAGTGACAAGTTGGCCAAAATATTGAAGTAGCTTGAGTTTGAATGGACTGAGTAAATGCTTACCGGGGGATAAATATTTTTTGTGCAGATCCTGAGGCAATAAGTTAAAAGTAAAACTATCAGTTAAGCAAAGATAAGATGGTTTTTCATTAATATTTGGGCACCAACAAATATCCTTTGAATTGAAAATCAGAAGCCACGCACCAGAGCAAGATTAAAATCTACGAGGTAACCTTTATTGGCCTTTCTAGAAAAGAGAAAATTTCCAGGTTTAACATCCCTATGCACAATACCCTGTGAACATGTGGACAAACATAAGTTTTTCCACGATATCTTTAAAGTTAAACATGCTATATGTCATCAATCTCACCTGTTTATGTAAAGAAGCAAGCGATCTGAACATGCAGAACCCATACCATTGGAGTTGAGAGATATCTATTTCTCTCTTCAAGACCTAATTGTGTAAAAGATCAAAAGACCAGCAAGAATGTGAAAAGTTCTCTGATTCACTTAAGACAGATGTGTCAAATGATAATTACCTCAGGCCTATCATGATCCACATGCTCTAAAACAAGACAATCTGATTCACCGCATTTAAAAGAGCCTTCGTATTTGATAATGAAATTCTTGCCCCTGATAGGATGTGCACCAAGATTGAGACTGAGTTTAAAAGATGAATGCATATACAAGTATTATAATTGAATTCCATGACTAATAATTGCAGGCACATTACCCAAACTTTTCAAGCATCTTCACCTCATTCTGGATATGACTTCTGCTAGCATTCTCGTGTGGATCTGCAGATCCATAAGTGATAAACCTCAGGTTACTTCGAGAAGAGTAAAACTGATGGTCAGAGATCTTTTGATCCCATAAGATTGGTAGAACACTAAACAGCCTATCTGAAGTACATAGGATTTGCCATCCACAAATTGATGACATCATGACAATGGGATGACATGAAATGCTCACGCACTACAACCTCAAGGCGAGTCAGCCTAAGGAGTAACATGCATATTACCTTAGAGATTAAAACAGAATCTAGATATAAATGGCTGTAAACAAAACAAAGATCCAGCATCTTACATTTTATAGCAAATGTCAAGCCATCAGTTTTTCTCCTTGCCCTATAAACTGTACCATACCCACCTGCAAACAAATGTGCGAAAGAGGTCTAATAAAGTTCACTTTCTGGGAGATATGCAGTTCATAACAACAAGTATTTAAGAAGTTTACCTGACCCCTCTTCTTCCTCTACAATGTATGATTCAAATTTGGGGTGTTCTCTTCCCTCAAGTTGATTCTACAAAATTAGAGAAGATCGTTTTTATCATTGAGTATTAGGATCCGATTATCAAGCTAATGACAGCATCTCAAAAACATAAAATGCACATATGAAACTCACTTTGTCAGAGATACGGGCATGCTTCTTTTTGTTGTCTTTATGTTTTTCCTTTCTATCTTGGTGGTAGTTATTCTCTTCATGAATATTTTTATCTATAGAGTTCGAGTTCTGTTCTCTTTTATGATCCTGCTGGTCTATATAGTATTGGACATCATTCTTCTCCTTAGTCTTACATATAGTTGGATTGTCAGAAGTTTGTGCTCCCCACTGATCAAATTTTGGTTTGTCATCCATAGATTGTGAATTTTCCAAATGCTCATGATCATCAGGAAGCATGTTACCGCCAGAGTTAGTTTGGTTCTGTATAGGCAACTTTGACTTTAACTTTCCCAGAGAAGGCATCACATTTCTGACTCTCATTGTAATGTTACCTTGAACATTTCCCTTTGGCAAACAGTCTGATGCTGTTTCATCAACATGTCCTTCACCTTTATCATCATCACCAATTGAGTTCTCTTTCCTTCTTTCCAGCTTGTACTTATTGAAAACTGCTTCATATGTACTGATATCACTACTAGCCTGCCTGTTATACACAATCATCTGGTGGGTTTCTCTTGAACTCATGTTTCTAAAGAGAATACCCTCATCTTCTGCACCCACTGTGGTCTTGTGGTCATTTGTCTCAGGAAGGAATGCCAAACTCACTAATCTGTTTTCTTTTGTTAATTTAGCCATATTTGAAGTGCTTTCACTGTCCGAGTCACCTAATGTATATATGTGTTTCTTCTTGAGACACACATATGCATTATCTCTGTTGTGTGCAGTAGTCTTCCAAGTTTGAACATTGGAGTTGATTAACCAAGAAACTCTTTGATTTCTTTCTTCAAACAGTTTGTATGAGAAACCCATATCTAGAGGGTTTTTAATGGTAATATTGAAGGACTTGCTGACGTTGTCATGTACCAGATAAAACTGCACAAATGTTGAAATCCTAGATGTCACGATGGAAGTGTAATCTCTAAAACCCATTATAATGAATACCATTAAATGTTAGGAGACAAAACACCAATATGCAAATGCCATTGGACTCGAGATAACGTTGTCCACTAACACATTAATATTTTAGGAGTAGGATATGCATTACGATTGTGTTCTAGTATGGAAGAAGCACAAACAACCAGCAAATATGATACAGCAGAATAACAGGATTGGTTTGTACAGAGCATATAATTATTTGCTTTAACTACTACAGAAAGTTAAAAATAAATAATAAGGATAGGCATCCTCTTCTATGGTGAGAACTGAGAACACCTAGATATCAGACAGACTGGTGTAGATAATATAATACTGCAGAACCATAAGATAACAGTAAATATCAGTACACCCTTTAAAAGACAATACTCATGAATAAAAGATCTCCAAATAAACAGTGTTTTGGTAAAATTTGGATCTCTCCCTACAGCAAGTTTTAGATCATATGAACTGTAAACCTAGTTCACAGACATTTTATAGTTGGGGTTGCATCTTCAATTATGTTAGATCAAAACACATTTCAAAACAGCATCACCCTTACTAGATGACAAATAAATAAAAAACAAAAAGAGAGTAGATCTTTCATATGGTAACCTGCGATGTTCTAACCTTCTAGGACATATATGAAGTGCCTACTTCTGAAGCAACTAATTAGAATAAACGCTGAAAGTATCATTCCTTGCATGCCAATTGTGAACGAGACTTGTTTATCAGACAGCTGTAGGAAACACGATCCTGAAGTACATCCCACGTTTTTGTTTTTTGTAATATACGATTAGAAGAAAGACAAACCACATATCCTACATTTCATCTAGACTCTTATACCACTATATGAACATCTCCATTTATAAATTTATAAATCAAAATTTCTACCTCTAAATGATACAATATATATGCATTTGTGTTCAATTCCAGGAAACAAATTTATTTATTTTTACTTCAGATGAGTCACGCGTCAGTCTTGGGAATAGTCACTTACAATCTATGCTTCCTACCAGATTATATCATTATAACACTACCTCCACGGCTGCACCCCAGAATATCTAGTATAATTTCGATGGTTTTAAGAACAACAAAGTTAATAGCCAAAAGTGACACGCATAACATTGATTTGAAAAAAATTATGACATCAATAATAAATGACATTTATAAAAGTAGCACTCTGTAGTTTCTTCACCAAATATTTTACAGCATATACAACAACACTTTGATTCAAAATTTTACAAAGTCAAACATCAAAATGAAAAACTCGAAAATATTTCAAGATGCAACGGGATACAAGTAGAGATCAAAACATTCATAGAACTACCTGAGAAGAAGGCATATGTTCTGCAACAGACAACTGCATCAGTCGATTGTCTCCTTCGTCTACATTAACATACAAACAATATTACCAAAATTATCATGTTCACATCGAAACACATTATGATCTATACTATCACCCAATATTATACAGCAAATACAAATACATCCAAATTCAAAATTCAAAAAGTCAACCATTAAAATTCAAAAATACATAATTTCTCCTTTGAAATATACATAGTAAATCCAAGATTAACAACTTCCAAAAATTACCAAAATAATTTAATTATTTATAACCTCCAAAATTCACTTCCCTCTAACACATTTTATTTCTATACTTTTTACTAATTATTATACAACAAATAAAAATATACAGAAATTCAGAATTGAAATATCAATCATCAAAAATTCAAAACTAAACTTATAGTTGGTAAATGCAAAACTAGCAAGTTCAGAAAAATACAGCAATAACTTAGTTAATTATTACCTTCAAAGTTCAACTTCCTCCTTTTGAAGATTTCCTCACACTCATCTTCCCCTCTGACACATTTCCTCCTCTTATACGTCTTCAAAGCTTTAATTCCACCACTGTCTCCAAACCCTACCTCCCTCGAAACGCACAAACCCGCGTTAACACTCAACACAGACCTCGCTATAGCAATATACCCTATCAAAGATATGGTAACATAGTCATCACTAGTTAAATGCAACGGAGAGTCGGGAATTGAGGAGAGGAAACGAATGTAGGAAGGAGTGCAGAGAAGTGAATCAAATCGAGAAGCGAGATCGGGGAGGGAGATCGGGAGGGGGAGGGGGAGGGAGAGGAGGAGGCCGAATATTGACCACGCGTGTTCGGAGTGATTTGACAGATCGGTGATTGGGAGGGAAATGGTGGAGGAGAAGGTGAGTTGACTTTCCATGGGTGAGTAGGTGAGTTGATTTTGACTTTTTATGGTAAATCTGAACTATTTTGACTGCATTGAGAGAGAGAGAGAGATGAGAGAAACGAAGAAGATGAGAAAGGAGACGCGGGAAAAATGAGGGTTTGGAATTTTGGGAGCTGATTTGATCCCGCCAAAATGTTTTGTAAATTGTAATTTTGTAATAGTTGATTGAAATTAAATTGGGCTTTTTATAGAAACATTGGGCTCCATGATTGAATAGCCCGATTAACAGTGGTGTTTGGGTAAGTGTTTAGCTCCACCATTATGCTCTCATCCGAGTCTGAGAATGGAACCGGAATTGACTAGAAATTGAGATAAAGCGATGGCCGATGGGGACTTCATCCAGGAACGAAAGGACTTTTACCCGAATCAGCTCTGTTATAACGGAAGCAAATTGTCTACGACTAATTTGGTGAACAACGGAGATAAAGGAATAACGTAAAGTAATGAAAGCAAAGAACACCAGATTTAACTTGGTATCCCTAACAATGTGTTAAAACTAATCCACGGGCAGAGCCACCAGAAATTTCACTATAATAGGTTTGGAGCAGATTACAGATGATCAATCAGATCTCAGAAGAATAGAAAACTGGAAACCTATTCTATGTATATTTGTCTCATACTAATCTTCTGTGTCTTGCAAGTCTATTCTAATGAGAAAACTATCAGAGAAGGCCCGAAGCCCATCAAAAACACCTAGAACCCTTGCTGAATAATCAGGATTGGAACTTGGTGAAGTTCCGACCAAGTTCCGATCAAGGGCTGATCCCTCTTCGTAGTTGACTTCGGGACTTGGTCAAGTTTGACCAAGTCCCGCTTTAAGTGCTGATCACCCTCGTAGGTGATTTCGGGACTTGATCAAGTACCGACCAAGATCCGATCCAATTGCTGATCTCGAGATTCAAGGCATATTTCAACAAGCTCGACTCAGGGTATCGATTCGATGGCGTCGTAAAAATAGTGACATGAAAACACTCTCAATTAACAGATGAGCACTTGATATTTATAAATAAAAGCATGGTAACTTGTAAGTGCTGCGTGTCCTGTTTATCTTCTAATACAAAGTACGTAATAAAAAAAAGGCTGCGTTGTACATGTATCTTATAAAGTATAAACTATTGATTCAAGGAACACTTGAAGATTATCAAATTACAGAAACATGATAGTATAATAAAAAACCTACTTTTATCATCACTGCAAATAAAAGAGATTGTACAAACACCACTGAAGAGAAGAAAATTTGTTCGATCTCCAGAATCTAGGAATGCCGCCAAAGTTTATTGCGAATAAGGTGATCAAGAAGACAATAGTTTAAGGATGAACCCCGCCAGAAATCCGATGACTGCTACAACAAGTGCGAATGGCAAAGAGAACCCGGCACCTCCCTTGGGTTTCCTTCTCTTTAGGACGTCCTGTATAGCGAAGAAATAGAAATGTGTAAGCGCACTTAAATATACACGCACTTACACATAACAAAACTAAGTCGAGGCTTTGATAGACTTGTAAGTCGTTGTTTGTAAGAGAGTTACAACATAAGATCACAGAATCATTACACTAGAATTGAAGGTGTTCGGTGTTATTATACAATTTCACTTACCAGTTCTTGTTGCAACTGCTTTGTTTGTCGGACAGCAGCATCTCTTTCATCCTTCAGGCGTTCGATTGCCTGTTGCTTGCCAATAAATTGAGAAGGGATGTCAATTATATGATTAAAAGACATTAAACATCTAGACATAAATTTAACCACAATATATCCATAATGCTTATTTTAGATCACACGCTGAAAATCTAGAAACTGGCATAAGAAATTTAGCCTTCAGGCAAAGCAAAATCGGACACATTACGGGTAGCACACCACTGTTAGCTGAAATTTCTTTTGGCAACTCAAGTAACGTCCTCTCTAAGCATGTTGTGGAAAAATATCGACTCCCCCCCCACCTCTTCCACTCATTTTTGTCTTCTGAATATATTCTCTCCTTTAATTTTGGTGTTTGCGTGACTTAAATCCACCACTAAGATAGTTTAGAAACTATCAGGATTTAGCATTTATCATATATCAGAAGGTGGAGAAAATTATCAATGTCATTAGATTTGCGTCTCAATCTATTTTCAGAAATCGTTATAATCCTCTACCATATGATAAAAGTAACTTCATAGATGCAAGATGGTTACTATTACTAAAACGCAGATTATTTAACAGATGCAGTTCCAATTTTTCGATTGGGAAATAACTACTCACTTTTGCATCGTCTGGCTGGCCCATCTGCAAAATTAAGTAAAAGTTATAATCAGGAAAGCAGACACAACATTACTAAATCAGTGAAAGCGAAATGTATCAGAATGTTTCTTTGCAGTTCAGATTATGAGCCAATGCAATCATGAACTGGATTACTGAACTATGGATGGGGAAGATATAGAAACGTCTTAATTAGTGAAAGCGAGTTGTAAGAGATTTATTGGCAGCAAGCTCCAGGGAAACAAACAAAGGATGAAATCTAGCTGAACTCACCGATGCATCAGAATTTTGTCGAGATAAATCAGAATTTCCAAGAGCATAGGTGGGGCGCACATAAATAACCCTTAGCTTGCATTCTTCTACAACTTTTCCACTATCCTTAGTGAACTGTACACACAAACATCGATATTTGAACATCCTTTAGTTGCATAGATAATAAACAACCAAATCTTATGATAAGAGTTCTGGTGAGAGGGAGAAAGTTACAGTATCTGCTGGAAGCTCATCAACGTCGGTATGTTGAGTTACTGTAGTACTCTGTAACAGAAACTTATCTCTGCATTGCATGTCCGGTGGAAACTCTTTTTGACCTTGAAGTGTTACTTCAAGTGACATAAGAAACATACATTAGCAGACAAAATTAAACTCCTTATTATGTAAGCGTCACCAGAAAAAATCCACATTCTCGAACTCATGGATATAACGGAATATATCTAAAGGGCTCACTACACTACATACGCTTCTTACATATTGTGAAGTAGTAAATAGTGTTTGCACTCCACTCTCGGGTCAGTTCTAACAGCCTCCTTGTTGTCACAAGAGTAATGCTGCGAACTATCAACCCCCACCCCCTCCATACGCCTGATAGTGTAATATAATCCATACCATATAATTTAACTGACAATAGTGATACCTCTTATGACAGATGAATCCCAGGGCTGAATTACGCCCGTGTTTGGCCTTACATAATACTTCTTGGGTGATGTAGTTTTGACCTGGCACGATTCAGAAACATTAAATTAAGTGTTCAGCAAAGCAACTTTAATGCAACTATTATGATCTTAATTTTGTTCTTACTACCAAAATATTTCATAGAACATACCTTAAAAGCAACATACTGGTCTGTTTTATTTACAACTTTCAAATCACAGTAGCTTTGCTTCTCCAGCTCAACTGACAAATTGCAGCCGAAACAACAATGAGGGGCAATTCTTCACATATCACAACAATCTTGTCTTACACATAATTCGAATTCAACATAATCAGAGCTTTGGATGTAACATGGCCACCACTAAGATTAGAGATTTATAATATGGCTGATAATTTAGGACATCATAATATTAAAATTTCTGCCAACTATACGCCGGGAACAATAGAGCTCGAGTCCTTACTCTGCCTATGTATGCTCATGCACGACACATCAATTATTTAACGAATAAATGTATATCCGTACAATGCCGTGCCTGTATTTCCTAACATAATGATTGGAAAAATTATAGAGTTTACTTAGAGATCTCAAATACAAATTAACATAGAAATTATTCTCAGTTTCGAAACTTAATCACGGGTAAGACTGCATACTATCTTACCCCACTACTCGATCATTTACACATAACACATAATAATACAATATAAAAACAAAACAAAGAGAGAGATCCAATGAGATTGAAAGAAAATGAAGAATACATTGAAATTTGAGTTCTTCAGGAACAACATTGACCAACTGGTTCGTGCCACCATCCATCTTGATAAAAGCATACAAAAAAAACACCAATCAAACTATTCTCCAGAGCCTACAAAAACAAATGAAAAAACAATTCAATCATTAAATGGAAAATTCACTTTTTAAAAAAAGGGAATAAAAAAACAGACCTTTAAGATTAAGTTGAATTGGGAAAATTAGAGAAAAAACAAGAAAGTGAAAAGGAAGTAATGAAAATGTAATAACATTTGATCTCCGAGCTCTAAGGTATGCCCACTAATATCACTTTTGCTTTCTCGTCCAACCAAATTTACTTTTTAATCCAAAAAATAATTAAAAAAAGTTTGAATGCAATGAATTAAGGTGTGGGATAGGTGGGAGACAATGATTATGGAGGGAGGAGGACACGTGGCGGCAACGTTGAATCATGTCCGATTCAAAAGCGAAATATGTGGGGCCCATTTGGTGGCTACATAGCTTACGTGTCTTAATTGTACTTTAACTAGACAGTTTTTTTAGCTCCACTTCTCCTAATTACTTTCATTTAATAAAAGGTTATTTGATTATGGCCCCTCAAATATCGTATTATTTCTCTTGTATTATGATTTTATCAAATAGATTTTTCATGCTCACTTTTAAGGGATGTTTTGCTCATTTTCAAGAGGAATGTTCGATATAATGTTAGATCATTATTTTCAATCTTATCCCATCCCTTATTTTCTTAGTGATGCACATATCCCTTCTCTTGCCCCCCGTCCTCCACCCCCCTGAAACCCCCCACCCTTTCACCTACGAATCACGACCTCATCCCTTCCCTCGAACCATCTCCATTTCAAATTTTAAAAGGGATGCCGTTCAATTTGAGGATAGGGTCGGGTAGGGTAGGGTTTCAAATACAATTGGTGAAAGGGTGAGGTCTGGGATAAGGTTAAAGATGATAACTTTAGTATTAAATCGAAAATGCCCCGTAGTAATAAATAAATAATTGTTTGAAAAGATAATAGTATGTGAACTATGTGAAAAGATAACAAATAGCTAAGGTGGTCAAGGAAAAAAAAGCCTTTATATAAACTAAGTATTTATATATAGAGTTACGTCTTTTGAACAAATTACATTTTATTTTTAAATTTTCCCTTTAAACATAAAAGTCGTTGACTCGTTGAACACGTGAATTATAACATGTATCGAAATGGAAAAACACTATACACATATCCAAGTAGTGTTTTGGTTAGAGTTGAATTACTATTTTACACCTAATTTAAAATTTTTCAACAACAACATTTCCAAATAGGGAGGCAGATTAGTAATTTTACCTTAAACAAAATACTGTTTAACACTGTGTTGGTGTATAACCACTCAGAGTCTTAGTGTCATATATTGTTAATTTTGATTGTTGAATTTTTAATATTGAACTTAAATAATAATTGTGTAAATTGTGACTTTTTACTATTTGGATAGTATTTATTAATCTACCACTTTGCAATAGTATATAAAATTTGGCAGCTTATCATTGAAGTGGTACTGTTTATATGAATGAATAAGTGGGTGGGTGTCTACTCGTAAAGAAGAAATATTTGTAGTCAATTTCTTACCCACCAAGCGAACTCATTTGTATTATTATCATCTTTCACTCATAAACTTTATAAAGAGTCGCAATAATAGTTCCCTTGTTCTACGTCTATAGTGAAAGCAGACTTTACATATGTTACTCCCTCCGTCCGTAATGATGGGTATATTTTGACTTTTCATGGTTAACAAAACACAATTTCAAACATAAATATCTCATATTTTACATATGAAATAATTATAAAAAGTTGATAGTTCAAAAACATATATTGAGACGAATCTAACAAAATATCATATGACTATATTATTTCTTATTGGTTAATGAGAATTCTTGATCAAAATTTTTGAAGTTTGACCATGTAAAATCAAAATATACCAATCATTTAGGGACGGAGAGAGTATTACCCAACCTCCATCTTTTTCCATTCGAATAGGTGAGAAAATGGTTAAAACGGTCTTAGATAATATGTGCAAATTGTACTTTAATTTCAATATATGTATGGTGTATGTAAATGGTTCTCGATATTGTTTTAAGTGTAGTTTAGTCTCTCTTTTTAACGGAGACGTTAAATTTTGATAGGATTAAGGCAAACTTCTTGAAAATGTGTTTCAGTCTCTCTTTCCGTCAAAATTTAACGTCTAATATAAAAGATATACTACAATACACCGTTTCATCCAATGTCATGAATCATTTGTGCAAACCAAACATTTATAGGGACTAAAATGCAACTTGCACATATTATCTGAGATCATTTTAGCAAATACTCCCTCCATCCCTAAATGATTGGTACATTTTGACTTTCATGGTCAACAAAACACAATTTAAAACATAAATATCTCTTATTCTACATGCGAAAAAATTACTAGCAATTGATATTTCATAAATATATTGAGACGAATATGTTCTTGCAGAAGTGTTTAAATAAAAGGTGTGCATCCTCTACTTAAAGGAAGTAGCTAGAGAATTGATGTGCAGAGGCATCTGGTAGCGCATGTTCTGGTACAAGAACACATTAATTGTTGTCTATATGGTCTTGCTCAAATGATGCCTTTCTTCTTCATTCAATGACTGAAAAGATTATTTACTTTTTAAGTACAACTGAGTACTATACCAAAGCATGTCCACTATCAAACTCACACTGTTCACAGAAGTGGTTTTGTCTTTATGAAAAGTTCAAGTGATAATATAGTTGAGGTAGAATTAAAGAGTACAGTGCACCACTGTGATTGCAACTTAATGAATGGGATTAGCCCATCGGAGTGATCTCAGACGATGTAAGCAAAGAGTTAAGCAGAACCCGAAGTTCACAATATAAAGTCGATGCTTTTTTCAAAATGGAACGTTGTGATATCGCTTAGTTCGCTCTAATTACTGAGAAGATAGAGTAATGTTATGTTGTGTAACTACATAATTAGAGTCACTAAACAATGGCTGCAGTCAACGAAAAGCTCAAGAATATGAACAGGTAGTCACGTACAATTTGACAGAAACTGAAACACGCATGGCTGCAGCTTGTATGGCATTCACTTGAAAGTAGACAACCTTGGAAGCTTGTCTCTTAGATAGTACAGCCTTGCTCTTCTGACTTTCCTGTGGCTGAGTACTTGCAGCTCTTTAATATTTGGCGAGTACCTGGTAAAAAAGGGAAACAGAAAATATAAATGTGCTTCCACCTGCTCACAAGTAGAAGAGAGCTAGTATATTCTCTATAATATATTAAGCCAAGACCGCTGACCGACACGTAAATAAGGAAATAAGGTGAAGAACGACATTATTATAAACGTCGCAAAAAATAACGATATTGTTCAACTTGCATGCTATCTTGTCAAACACATAGTTTACATGGGAATTAGGAAGTTCATTCTAGATATACGAGAATTAGTTGTGCAACTTCTATTATTACTTTTACCGTAGGTTAAAGCACAGAGGAGGTACTTGGCCATCACATATAATAGTTTATTCAAAAATTTTGTACTAGTGCTCAAACAAGAAAATGTTCAGACTGTAACTTGGTAAATATTACAATTAACATTTTGGACTAAAAGAATTAAGAAACTTTAGCCATTTAAGGCACTTATCATATTTGCTCCTGATAGCAATTATAAAAATAGGAGTGGCTTCAGTTCTCTACATGTTTTGGCACTTAGTAAAGCATTTTGAAGCAACATAAGTTATTTAGATTGTCGATGCTTGCTCACAGTAGACCGATACTCAACAAGTAATATGCCCAATAGACTGTGGAACAAATACACTTCGATGAGTAGAAGAGATAGGAACATTTAAGCATGACTCGTTATCATTACCCGAACATATCACAATGGCATTTCAAGATTTTGAAGTAATTATATCAACTTTAAAGAAAGTGCACCTTCTTCTTTGTTCCAAGTCAGTATGAGTAAAAAAACTGGAACTTAGATACATTCATGGTTGTAATAGTAGACAAGGCAGCTTGTCAAAATTACAATTACCTACCAAAGGAGTCTGCAAAAAGAAACCATATACTTACACTGGGAAGACAATCTCAACACCGATACCAGCAATTATTCTACGAATGCGGATAGTTGTGTGGATCCCAGCATTCTGCTTGGACATAACTATACCCTTGTAGATAGACAACCTTCGTTTGTTTTCTGGGACTTCCTGAGGTCCACAGATTCACCTCAAACTCAGAATTCAAATTAACTAAAGGTGGAAACTTGGGATAAGGACAAGAGCATTACCAATTTGATCTGCACAACATCCCCAACTCTTATATCAGGGGTGCGCCTTATCTCTTCTGATGCTTCTACCGCTTTCTTGTTCAATATCTAGTGACAAGACTACTTACAGTTAGAAACCTTAATAACTTGTGGTATCAAATTTACAGAAGTTACAATGTTCCATCAAACTTCAGCTCAGAACTTTTATTTCGCGACACGCGATAAATCATACAAATAAATAAACAGAGTTGCACTTGTTAAAGGTAGGAATCTAAGAATTGTTCTTTCTGAGCCACGCCTCATAATCTTGAATGAGCATAGTATCAGCCAATATCAACAATTTAGGCAATTCATAATGTACCTAGTGCAACGTTCAGAAACGAAGTCGTATTGAAAATTGGTTAAACAGCAATATTTATGATCATCAAAAGTGCATTACCCCCATAATATCTCCAAGCTTTATCCTCTCCTTTCGTGGAGCCTTTTCTTCCACTTCACCCTCACTTTCTTGAGTGGTCTCCACCTCATCAGCTACCACAGGCGCTTCATCCTCAGCAGCCGGCTCAGCTTCTGCACCATTCTCTTCAGCTTTAACAACAAACAAGTTCCGGTTCTTCAACTTCCCAAAGCCAAAAGCATTACACCCAACTCTTGAAAGGCATAACCCAGATGGTGAAGGACGCTGACCAACAAAACAAGAAAAAGCTACATTCTTTTGACCACATTGCAAATTTAGATTTCTGGGTACCATATACAATGCCTGCACAATTATTCAAAAAAAGTCGCAAATTCGGTTACACTTTTCTCAATAAAAGTAAATAATTAAACAGATTCGGCCTAGTCATTGCAAGTTGTTCAACTGGAACCTCGCCATTGTAAGTAATATCCCGTGCCCACCATGCTAAGCTAATGCTAGCTATTACGAAGTCCGATTACTCTTAACTGAAAACGAAACAAGACAAAGCTAATGTCTTTTTATCCAAATTAGAAAGTCGGTTCACTGGATACCACAAACAATTCCTGCTCAATTAGTCCAAAACAGTAAAACTTTGATTACATATTCACATGAATTTATAACAACATAAAGCTAGTATCTTTAAACCACATTCCATATTTAGATTTCTGGGTATCATAAACAATTCATAATTATTCCCTAAATAGAGGATTTTGATTACATTAAATTCATTACTAAACCAAATTGAACAAAAACAATCAATAAAGTACTTATTTTATTCCTAAAAAGACCAAAAGAGGGGGGGGGGGTTCGATTACCTGGGGAAGAACATTTGTGGACATGGTGAAATATTGCAGAGTTGCAGTGAGCTATGTGATGATGATAAGGAACAGAGTGATATAGTATTATCCACTTTCTTGAATGGGTCGGGTCTTAGTTACTACTAGATCGGATTTGAGACTTCGTTTTTATGTGTCGGCCCCTGTCCACCTAAGGCCTATAAGATGGCACCTCCAAGCCCAAACCCAAAACCGTATTTGTTATTCTCGATTTTTTTTGGTAAATGTACATTTTTAAATGCTGAATATTTTTACTCGCAAGAAAATGATATCATAAAATTAAGAAATGTGATACTCTTTTGACAGAGTCGTTAAAATTGGACGACGAAACATGCTCGGATCAATAAATTGGATTATGTTGCTTGCACCATTTCATAATCCAAACAAGCAATACTATGAACTACATTATTGGATCATACAAATTAGCATAATGAGAATTTTTATATAGAAGGGGCGGATGATTTAATATAAATAAAGAAAATGTAAATTTCTAGGAGGGAGTGGCTAACAACATTATTGTTGATGAAGTGACTATAAGTTTTGAAAAAATCAACAAAGACTATTTCTTTTGTAAAAAGTTGGCGGTTTTATACGCCACTTCCTAATTTCACCGATACTTTTAAAGACGAAATATGTCACACTCCCATCTTAAACAAATGATTTTTATGAGGGCGAAAGATGAGATATGTATTCACAATGTAATTAAACAACAAAATAATTTGTTAAAAAATTAGAGGAAGAAGATGGTCCATCTTGGAGACATCAATGAACACCTCATAAAATGGGAATGTGACATCTTATACTATATGATCCCAAATTAATTATACGACATGTCGGTATATGAATTATGATAGAAACAAATGGAGCATCCGGTCCCCAAAACAATTAACCATTGAAATGCGATTTTTCCATAAATCATACATTTGTTTAACTAAGAAGTACTAGTTATTAACGTATTGATAGTAATTTGATCCTAGAAAATGGGTTGAAATTGTAATTTGATCTTTGAAAATTCAAAATTTATATGTTAATTGAATTCTTGAAATTGGACAAAAACTGCGACTTAGTAAAAAAGAATATACGAAGGGATCAACCCTTAATGGTACTTGCACGACTGACTTTCACTTGCGGCGATAAAAGGTCCGTTAAGTTTTAACGCATTCATCAATTTTTTAGACTAAGTTACAACTTTTATCTTTCCAATTACAGGACTAAAATGTTTGAATTTACAAAGAGCAAATGATAATCTTGCTCAAATCTGGAATCATTTCGATAATTTTATCTTCATTATCACCTTTCTTAGCGAAGTATATTAAAGTTAAACACTATTCATTCACTTTTTGTTAGCTTTTTCAAAATATTCATATGGCCCAAGATAGTGTATATAAACAATAGCAATTTGTTATCAAATTGTGTTTTTAAAACCATAGAATTCCCATGCTCCACTTTTTTCTTAAAGAACATTTTTGCTACCTCTAAAGGCATGGACTTCCCATGCTCCATTCTTTTCTTTTCTTAAGTGAGGGGGGGGGGGGGGGGGGTGAATTTGCCTCATACTTCTAGGGTAAGAAAACCAACACGTCGATGGATTCCTTGCTAAAGCATGTAGATTGTTCTCCATGATATATGGCTATAATAAATTCGAACATGATAAAACTAGTTGACATTCATTTAATTTCATTCTTCAAAAAGAAATAACCAATTGGCAAAACAACCGAAAACAATTGTGAATATGGTCCTTGTGATTGAAGTAAAGTAATTTAGTAGGTGAAAAGTTTACTATTACATACATGGGTGAGAAAGAGGATTTTCGCATTATGGTCAATTGATACTAACATTCCTATTTAACGTTATGTTTGAAGATACAAAATATATATACAAATTACAACAATATGTTTTTTTTCAATATGCTCGTTTTAAATCGCAGAATGCGCCCTATCAATTACAATTTTAACTTGTAAATGAAAAAAATTCACGAAACACGAAATGAAAATCAACAACTGCAGTATTACAAAAAAGTATTGCATTCACACGAATTCAAATCGGTAATGATGAGTGTACAACCAATCACCTTCTTACAACTAAACTATAGCTTTGGCCAAATCTCTCTTCATTCATAATTCTATATATCACCCTCTATTAAAGTTTCTCATATTTTCTCAATACCAAACCTTTTAAGTCTCTCACTCTCTTTATCATAACAATTCTCACAACTTTTCCATTTTTCTTAACATCAACTTCCTAATTCATGGCTCTTTCAAGTGCCATGCTCATTCTCTCTTTGTACTTTGCATCTACCATTTCCTTGTCTATTGCTCAAGCCCCAATGGTAGCACCTCCAATGACCATGCCAATGCCACCATCCACTTCCACAACACCACCTCCAACCATCATGATGCCACCAAGCATGCCACCAACCACCATGCTGCCACCACCAATGGCAACACCTCCAATGATGATGAGCTCACCACCTTCTCCAATGGCTCCTTCCATGTCCCCTGAAATGCCGGCTATTTCTCCCCCTGCACCACCTTCAATGGCTCCCGGTTCAACTATGTCTCCAGGATCGTCTCCAACAGGAGCACCCGGCCCTGCACCTCTAGCTCCCTCGGCACCCGGGGACAACGGTGCCTCCCTGCATGGAAATAGAATTATTGCTATCATGGCATTGCTTGGAGGAGTTGCTCTACTTGCTTAATTCAACATATGGTTTAATTTCTTCATCTTACATGTTCACATATTATTGTATATTGCAATAATCATTTGAGTATTCTTGTTTCATCTGTTTTCTTAGAGCTAGGACTAAAGATATTTCAGATGTTACATTATTATATCGTGTAACATCTCGAATCATCTTAATAAGCATCATGTATTCGGTATGTATTTCATTCTTTTTTGAACATTTAGCATAACTATGTTTATATATCTTCGTTAGATTTTGATGATTCAAAGTGCGTTTAGGTAATTACGGTTGTTGCATGAAGTATTATTGGACATAAAATGGTTAGATTCAATTCGCCTGTTTAAATTCAACAAAATTATTAATTTGAAATTCGATTTCCATCGGTGTTCACGTGATGAATTTAAGGCTTTGAAAGCTAGAGTAAGAGTTAATCATTATACACATGTTCCCTCGATCTTATTTATTTGTTCGGAAGGTTTTAATCTAAGAATGTGGGATTGAGTTCTTCAATATCCTCCTTCCGCACGTGTAATTTCACTTGAACATCATACATGAGGTTTATACGTGATCTTAGCAAGGGAGTTGACTCATGATACCATGTCAAGAGTCCACAAGGTTCAACCTAAAACCAATTAGAGATGGGAGGAGGGAAACTTTATCTTATATATCCATCCGAAAGGTCTTAATCTAACAATGTGGAACTGAGTTCAACAATAACTTATTCATTTATGTGACTTTGTGTTTTTGTCATTATTTTCGTTACATAGTATACATCATAGACTCATAGTATCATACACTTATATGCCAACATGAAAGGTAGAAAAGAAAAAATATTTTACAAGATATACATTTCATTCGATTCAATTCTTGTGTGTTAATTAGTTATTAGGTGGAATGAGATTTTGGCGATACATTTAAAAAGAAAGAATAGAAAACAATGTTGGAGTGTAGCTAGCTGGATGATAGATATTGAGTGGAGGTAATTTGGTGTAGGGTAATCTATTCTTGCCTCACCAACTTTGTGCACAATGTAAAGTTGTTTTTAAATGGAGAAGATGATGCCTTCTAGATGTGGTCCTAAAGTAAAACAAGAGAACATTAGCAAGATTGTGACTTACATGAATATTGTGTGCCAAGACCATTGTGTACATTCTGTTGTGATCTGCAGCACATAGATAATGCTGTCTGCTCAAACAAAATTATTTTTCGAGGCACGCTCGTATAACGTGTTTTAATGTCTATGAACAAAACTCTTCTTGCTAAATAGGGTAGGTCGATAGAAGCACGTTGAATAGAACACAACCTTGCTCTCATGGTAACATGAAAATCATTTATGAATTGACCCACGTATAAAATGTAATTATGTAACGATATTACCACTTTTGTTATTTTTCAAAAGGCAATCAAGCATTGGATTCTATGATGAGAAGCTTTGTAGTCATAATGCATCTTTTTATCTCTTTCTATCTCCAACTAAACAAGTGCACAAATAAAAGCAGAGTTTCTATTGCAAAAGAAACAACTTTTAATTTCTTCAATTTATAATTAACCAGACTCTTTTTTCCTTAATAAGTTCGCCACTCAATTACTTACACAATGGTTTGATCTAGGTGGTTTTGATTGGGTGTTCAAAATTAATATTAATTTTGAAGTGATTGTTCAAAACACTTCAATATATAAATATATAAATACAAATACTAATTTCTACACTTTTTTCTGTATAATTATATAATTTTTTATTTTTTTTTCTAAAAAGTAATTGTTGAATTTAACATGTACGAACCTGAATAGGTCCGCCTCGAGTCCGATTAAGCATAAAGATGTCCTCATATCTATATGACTATACGGCTATACCATTTTATTACGGACTATTACATTGGGCAAACACATGGGCTTCAATCAGGCCGTTCAAGTTGGATTCTATCGAGTGAACACCAACTACTTTTTCTAACTCTCGGCTATTCACCGAATAAAATTCAAGTAAATTATACGGACAAACTCGTATGACGTAATCGCCCAATACAATGTTAGTTGAACTCATGATATCATCACATTCACAAGCTCACCTAATTCATTAAGTTGACCAATGATCACCCTTGCAGGTAACTATGGCTACTGCGAAGACTCGAAATAAGTAAATAAAACGCCTTATTTTGTGTCGCAAGTCTAATTATTATATTTATGTATAAATAGTCTGTCGATTATTCTAATTAAGAATATTTTATTAAAAAAATCTAAACAAATTATTCAAATTTCAATTGTCACATCAAATCTAATTCATAACCAAAATGCTCAAATGAAAATCTGCAAAACTGGACAATGTTTGTGGAACATCATCACCTGGTTGCCTAACTATTGATTGTAACTATTACTTGCACGCTTAAATCATCTTCATATGAAGGAATAATCATCACAAAAATTTCATCAAACACTGAATTAATCCAATATGAAACATAATCTTGCATATTTCCTTCACTAAAATACCCTTTTTGCCCATCTCCAAATTTCTCCCACCCATCAATGTATCTCAATAAATCCACATTGTTATGTAACTTCTCATCTTCTCCATCTCTTTCAAAATTCTCAATCTTGATATTTCCTGCTTTACCCTTCAAGTACAACGATGTTTTCGACTCGATTTTTCTCCCAACCCTTTGTTCTGCCTCATTAATGCATCGTTCTGCAAGATTCTTGAAAGTTTTATCATCATCCAAATTCAAGATTTTGGCGTCTGCATCGAAAAACATGCTACGTCCTGGTTTTGTCCTTGTGTTTGAATCGATTGTCGTTGACGGGTAGCCTCCAATTTCTCTAAGTTTTGGGAGATAAAAGATTGGGGATTTTGGATTGCTAGAGCTTGAGATTATGTTCTTGTGCATATCAGACCATTTTTGCAGGAAGTTTAGTATGGAGAATACATCAGCCAAGAATAGGCTGCAACTAATCCCAACTGAATATCCTCCACATTTGAAGTTAGTTACCTGAAAATAATAATAGGGCATCGATCAATTTTAATATGATCAATATCTTTAACGAGATCTACAATCGCTACTTATCGCATTGCATGATCAATTTTAGTACTTAGAGTGGAACAAGGATTTATGTTACTACATAAATATTTAGTTCGTAACAGTCGAGTTAAGTGCAACAATGATCATGAAAATGTACACCCGATTCATTTTTAGTGTCAAAATTAACTGTAACGTTAGAATTTGACATTTTGTGACATTTTGGGGGTCAAAGTGTAATTTTTGAAAATTTTGGCTTAATTTTTTGCTGTTTTTCAGCTCTAGTTAAAACAAGTGGCAAAAATCTGGTTTATTATTCTCAAACTATTAAAATGACTCAACAACAACTTTCTTCATGAATTTTAGCGGTTGGAGACAAAAAGTTACCCCAGATTTTCAAGAGGCGCATTTTTACCTTGAAAAAGTAAAAAAACAGGAAGTTTTGAAAGCGCCGTTAATTCTGGGATTAAATAAAAATCTGGTGTTACAGTCAGAAACTATTACTATAAGAATGTAACTTATTATGACCAAAATACAACTTGACCCCCCTTACTAGGAGTCTAGGACCACTGATGCAATTATCACTAAACAATTTCTTAGTACTCAAATCGTGACTCATTGCGGTTGATCGGTTACGGTTCGATTAAGGTATTTTCTATAAAGATTTCTTTTATGCATAAATTACACAATTAACGCTAAGTTAGCTTCAACTCTTCACACGATAGTCCTTCAAGAAGTCTTAATATAAAAAAATTTAATATGCCCCATAATTTTCTACTAGTTTGGGACAAAGGAAGTTATTATCTTACTTGGACATAAAACAATGGGAAGAACTGAGGATTTTGTTCATCAACATTTTCCCAAAAGACAAGTTCACCTTCAACTTCCTTTTTCTCCTCTAAATCAAGAAACTCTGCCATTTTCATATCCAGGATTGCTTCAACCAATCTGGCACCAGAATCATTAGTGACAACCTCCAACTCTCCGCCTTCGCCTCGCCTTAATCTGCCTGCAAAGACAGGCTCCTCAGCCAAGGCCTTGCCTAATGATTCCTTAATCCACCCAGCCATAATCCACCCTGAATTCCCCCCTTCGTCATCAGGGGACGATCTATAACAAATAATCGTTTGAAAACGCCTTCGAAAAAAGGCTGCATTAGGAGTTCCAGGGACCTGGACCTTGTATGAACGTCTAGGGTCAGTTGGTTTTGTAGGCATAACGCTCATGATTGCTTCAACATGTAATTTTGAACCAAAAACAGAGGCTCCTCTAGTATCTTCATATGATGTTGCCATTTTCTATAAGGGGATTGTTTTGAGGTAGGTCATATCAAGATCAATTTGGAGGTGATTTATATTGGTTGAATAAGCCATGTGGGGTAAGAGTGGGTGAACCGACGAACTATTTAAGTTTTAATAATGAAGAAAACATGTTGATGACTGATGAGGATAAACCTGCACAGAGTAACCTCACTCGTAACTACCAATATTTTTTTGGTCGAGTATGTCACACGAATCTTGGATAGTTTAAAGAGCTAGAGTGTAAAGTAATCGAACCCGAGTCTCTTTTGGGCCCGTTACCACTAGGCTAGAAGCCTCGGATGAAAATGTAGTAGTTGATATGACGTAAATCACACCATTAATGATATACCCCGTAGTATGTTACTTGCCAACTGAACACTTCTTAGTTTTTGTGATCTGATTCAACTACCTTCAATTAAAAAAAGGCTCCGTATCTAATTCTCTCATCTCCACAAGAAAATTGTCTGATTTTTCATGGCCAAAATATCCTCTCTTTTTTTTGTAGTGTTAATGAATACCTACTAGCATTTGATGTACATATAACATACTCATCACATGGATATGATAGATATATATACCCAGAAGTAGTTGTGCATATAATTGGTGGGTCTACTTAATGTGATTTGGTGAGCATTACATGCAGCTCAACCTTGATTGTCACAAATATAATAATGTTGACTCGTATGTGCGGTCAAGTTGGTGGATTAAGTGAGCTTGTAACGACAAGGTGTTAAGTTCGATTTCACCTACTGACACTTTAGTTGTCGAGGTTGCCCTACATGGCTTCCCTAGTGTGGAATACTTGGGTGGCGTGGTTGGTAGGTTATTGCATTAGCCCGAGGTTTACCCAGTGCGCACTCTATGAGTAAAGAAGGAATTGAACTCATGGCATTTAGGTCATAGCTCACCTAACACTGACTTGGCCAGCCTTGCCAACTATTTTTTCGCCTTTTACTAATATTTAATTTGTTATTACTCAATGGTGACTACATTTGGGGGCTTGGTGTATCTCCAGATAGAAGAGGATGTTCTGAGCATCAAGTTAACTGATGGCCATGGGCATATATACCTGCAATTCTGCATTAGGGGATGGGGGGGGGGGGGGGCGTGTGTTGTTCGGCTTCGGTTTTACTGTCTTCTTGCCTTGCCAAGTGCTGCCTTAGTAGCATATTTGTTTTATTATTCTAGTGCAGGATGCTGCCTGGGTTATTCCACTGATGGTTGACAGAATTCGCAACTCTGACAGCTTCAATGTGATCGCCATCTCAAAGAACGTTCGAGGACTACATATAACTTGAAAGATAAAAACGTGGAAGGAGTAAGGTAATTGTTCGTTGCCATTCTATACCGACATTTCATGTAGCCGACGTTCAATCCCTTCTTCTTGATGAGGCCGATATTTTCGTTAAGAGTTGTAGCCTCTAACCATTTTGTCTGACATTGAGCCAATGTTCTTAATAGGACTCAGCCTCCATCCATGCCTTATTTTGTGTTTCTGGACTGATTCTTGCAATTTATTGATTGCAGACATATTTCGGATAAATTTCTTATTATCTGCCTTCTAATCGACACAAGTGATGCTTCCTAGGCGGCTTCAGAAATATCAGTCCAAGATCACGAATAACCTTACGTTGGATAGATTTCTGGTGTGCAACTGTGCATTCTCGAACCTAGCAACATTGAACTGTTTTTCGTCGATAATATTGGATATATTATGAGTATAAAATAAACATCTACTAGTCGAATCCGATGATGAAGTATCTTTTATTAATCATAACGGGTTCTGACTTGGTGCCTAATATCATCCGGACCATACGGATCACGTGTAAAGCGTTATACGTGACTTATTAAATATCAATGGGCTGACGACTATGTTATGTGTATAGAGTTTGAGGGGCTTTTTAATGAATTATTGAAATGTATAAACAGTGTTGGCTAGTAGCATTGATAGAGAAACGTTGCAAGTTGCAAGATAAAGCTAAACTCCAACACAAGCGAAAACGACAGATTGTCGACATCGTTTTACAAGTGGAAGAGATGGACAAATCAGCTTCTATATGTCCCTTTTCAACACTTCAATTTACAATCGACAACTTGCTCATGAATTAATTAATTTATTATCTCTTTTCGTTTCTGATAACTATCTCTGTTCCTGTATAATAAGTCGAGAGATAAGGATGATACGTACAAATTGAGAAAACAAATAATCCTGTATAAGGTAATGCTTTTATGAAAAAAAGGAAATATTGATTCTCATGGTTCAAGTGAAAATAGACAAGATTGCAGGAAGCAATATGTACATATACTCTTGTTTTTACAACTAAAAACGAACCAAATGGAGCCAAAATATAGAAGACTTGTGTATTGTTCCTTACTCCATATCTCTCTTATCACAAGGTAAGGTTTCGTACTATCCAACTCACCTTATCCCTTTAGGCAGAAGCCTCTTAGAAGATATTGGAGCGCGCTGATGTTGATGTGATTGTTTCTTATGCAACATCTACTTTCCTCTTTTTTGGTGAACCACTATCATCGCCAACAACAGACGATGAGCTCCCCGGTGATCTAACCGGGGACCTCTTTGACGTAACCCGAACAGGTTCGGGTTCGCCCGAATTAATCCTATGGGGAAAATTAAGCAACGCCCGAGAACCGCGCATGCGATACGCGGCTCTATCATAAGCCAGAGCAGCATCCTCAGACGTCTCATAAGTTCCTAACCAAACTCTGGCTCCATTCCTACCGGGATCCCTTATCTCCGCCGCGTACTTCCCCCACGGCCGCCTCCTGACGCCCCTATAATGCTTCTCGACTGGTTGCACCACCGGTGGCACGACTACTCTCCTCTCCTCCCCCGCCTCCGCTTTCACCTCTGCAAAATCCAACTCTTGTTGTAACAAAGAAACTTCATGCGACTCTGTTTTTACGATGTTTTGTTCAAGATTATCAGCTGATGGAAACATTTGTTGTTCGGAAAACAAATTGTTGGAACAAAACAACGTAGGAGTTTCGAAATCATCAATTAGATAACGTCTAACGGAATCAAGAACAGCAAGATCACTTACATAATTATCATCATTATTATTGCTATTATTACAATAATAAAGTGCCATTAAATAGTAACACTAATAAAAAATATATTTTATCTTTTTTTGTGGGTATCGTTTGTTTATGATGGAAATATAATTGAGAAAATAAAATTTGATTTTTGAGAGGGTGGTTGGATGGGAATGGAGGGTATACATAGAGCCATAGATGGGTATTTATATAGTTCCTCAAATATGATTATGTGAATTTTAGATCATAATATTATAATATGGCAGTAATATTTTACTACTAAAGTTTGTGAAAGAATTCAAATATCTTGACTAAGGTACACGTTGGGTAACCAGATGGCTTTGCATAACATGCACTTTCTATTTTGGTTGACTAAAATAATTTGTCAAATAAGTAACTAATCTACTTTTGATTCGTTCATCAATATATATGATTTCTTTGTTCTTTTCAAAATGATGAATTAACACGAGTTAATCCAATAGCCCAGTAGAAAAGGCTTTTACCAGTAACCAGAAGGTCATGGGATCGAAACTCACCCCATCGCTAATTTACAAAAAAAATGATAAATTAACACAATATTAGATGGAGATACATTTCAAAGAAAAACTTCTATCGAGTAGTTTGAAGAATTTTCATGGGTATATATGCATCTTGACGAAGATTTATTTGCTATAATAAAACCATGTTTATATAATCAGTGTTTGTTGAGTCGTGACTACAAAATTATGAGTTCTATATTTTATACGTACTCTTGTTTTTTAACGAGTGTGTGACACATGATTTATTTAGTGTAATTGATCGATTTGATTGATGTGATTCACATATTATTAGGATAACTTGAAGTTTACTCAGTCCATACTTAATGATGAGTCTCATATAATAAACGGCAAATCTTAAATATATTACTCAGTTAGTCCCCTTTTTAAGGGTCATTTATTACTTTTGTTTAAGAAAATGTTAAATTTATCTCATAATTTTTTCTCTATCTTTTATTTTCAAATTTGTTAAAACTTAAAATAATACCTTGAAAAATTTTTATTTTAGAAAAATGGTACTTATTACAAAGGTACGGAGGGAGTAATATTGGTTCATTTGTTGCATTTACGGACTGATACCGAGGGTTGATTACATTCTTCGCTATGAACTCAAATTACATTAATGGCATGTTTTTACGTTAAGCATTATAAAAAATTTAGTAATATCCTATTTATTTTGTTATAACGAAAATAAATTTACTGAAATATATTTTAACGCTTATTTACTTACACAACATGAATGGATATATAGTAAAATATAAAATCAAAGTTGTTAATTTATTAAGTTCAATTATAAGCCAAATAGTACATATACAATATATGTTGATCGTTATTGACCTATATAAATATATTCATGTAGAAAGTTATGATTCTCCGATTAAATTTTATTATAAAGACTATTATGATAATTTATTTAAAACTTAGAAACTAGTTATATAATTTATACATTGAGAAATTTTTTAATAATTTTCTAAAAAAAAAACTATAACCAGTCCGGTGTTCCGTTAGGATCGGACTTACGATAGTAATAATATCATTCGGTACGGTGGTTGCTGAATGTAATAAATTAGCGGTCTCGATTCTGACCATCTTCAACAACTAACCAAACCAACTTCAATATTCGTTCTAGAAGAAAATCAATATATTACTATGTCTCACTATATCAGATATTTCTTCTTTCCTCTGAGTTCTAGAGGCAACTATTTATTACCTTAAAGATCGTCTTCAAAACACACAACGGGATCAACGGATAATGCATGCATTTACATATTAGTCCCTCTGTCCCTAAAAGATTGTCACATTTTCACTTTTGTTAGTAAAATATTACAAAATTTGATTATGAATTTCCATTAAACGTAACGATTAGAAATAATATAGTCTTGTGGAACCTTGTTAGATTCGTCTCAATATATATTTTTGAAATATTAACTTTTTATAATTTTTTTGCATGTAGAATAATAGATATTTATATTTTAAATTGTGATTCAAAATGTGACAATCTTTTAGGGACGGAGGGAGCACATGATTTATATTGACATCGAAGTGTACAATTCTTTTTTTATAAATTAATAATGAGGTGAATTTCGAAACCCAAGAGTTTTTAGTCACTCAAAAAAATATTTTTCACTAAACTATTTAATTAACTTAAAATTATACTAATATCAACAGTCTTTGATATTCTCTAAAGGGGAATGCGCGTGCAACACACGCGCTTTGTCTCTGCTAGGCGCGTGTGTTGCACGCGTTTCGTCTAACAATGGAAGGCGCGTGGTGCATTATACTATTGTACCATGAGCATCAGTTGTTGTACCTACTCTGAAATTACGCGCGCTGGGAAGTGTGGACTACAAGCTCCTCCTTTATGCATTAGACTATTGTACTATATGCATTTGGCATTGTACCTTCTGCACATTGGATTCATGCATCAGTCATTTGGTCACCATAACTTTCTTTTGTTTCTTTTTTAAATCCAAGCTGCTGCCACATATTATACTCTAGCTGTTGCCACGTATTATATCCTACTTTTATCAACTTTAATTTTCTTTCTAAACAAATTAGGGTTCCCAAAATTCATTATGCCAAGTTCGATCTCCTATCACATCCTGATTCTTCTTCTTTGTTCCTACCTACTCTTTAAGGTCTTTATGTTCTGCTTTGCCTCATTTGTACAATATCGTAATTCAGCTTAGCCAATTTGCCCAAGTATTTGTTCTTTTTTTCCGCCCTTCGTTTTTAGGTTCTTTTGTGTTTGTCATTTTGGTGTTGATGTATAATGATATTCATAGTTAATTATCTGTTTGGTTCGTAATTTGCCCTTCGTTTTTTAGGTTTTGTTGGGTTTCTGATTTTGGTATTGACGTATAATGATCTTCATAGTTAATTATCTGTTTAGTTCCGTAATTTGCCCTTCGTTGTTAGGTTTTTTTGGGTTTGTGATTTTAGTATTGATGTATAGTGATCTTCATAGCTAATTATCTGTTTGGTTCTGTAATTTGCCTTTCGTTTTTAGGTTTTTTCGGTTTGTGATTTTGGTATGGATGTATCATGATCTTCATAGTTAATTATTTGCTTGGTTCCGTTATTTGCCCGCTATCTAAACTGTGTGTGCATAATTTTTAATTTAAAAAACCTTTTAAGATGGTGCTATTTCAGGAAGGGCTTATTGAATTGCGAGTGAGAATTTGTAACTAAATAGGGTACATAGATGAACTAATAGGCTGCCACATTAGCTGTACAATGAGTATTAGTCACAGAAAACCTCTATAAAGTTGAAGAGGAAAAACCTGGTCTTTAGTGTGAAACAAACATACAAATGAACTTATCTGGACTTGTGTTTACGGGCAAGAAATCATCATTGATTTATCTTATATCCTGATCTTGCAGATGGAGTCCATTATTAGACATTGTTTTGTGATGAATCCCAAGGAATTCTCAAAATCTGGCAATGAAGGAGATGCTGTTTTCTTGTGTGAATATGAGTATGACATACAATGGCACAGTTTCAAGCGTATTGTTAATTTTGATGAGGTAAGAGTGGTGATTTCTTAGTCTAATTTTATGTAGCTTGAGCTCATCAACTTTAAGAATTTGTTGGATTATCTAGGTTGGAGGAAGCTGTCAGTGAAGATGGTTGGGCATTTTGCTCGGAGTTGGAGTCTGACGTAGATGATGATTGCGAATTTGAAAGGAGCATAAATCAGCTCGTGAACTATTTCCAGCTCATCCAGTGGCTGCAGTATGCTTAACCATTCTGGCTCTGTGCTTGGTATATAACCTTTACTGGATGAACTAATTTCTTTTGACTCATCATCACAGAACTCGCGGAAGGGGCGCTTCTTTGGGCTTCAAAAGATAGAGGTTAAGAAAATCCCCGAACACGTGAGATCCCACAAACACACTGACCTTGAGAAAGCAAAGGCAACGCTTCTCTTGCATCTCTTCCCAAGTCTCTACCTTGCAGGAATAAGTATGCGTTCTTCAAAGAATTAATTTAGTTTTCTAGTTTTATGCAAAATATGTTTTTATTGACATATTTATACTTGTATAGAGAAATGGAAGATATTACTGCTTTTATCAAAGATGCCATATGTGAAGATTAATGTTTAGGGAGGTGTCTTTACATTCATGGCATCCCAGGGACTGGAAAGGTACACAGTACAGTTCTTAATAATGCATTAATGTATATATTATCTTCAACTAATTTCACAAAAAATGCAGACCATGAGTGTTCTCTCATTTATGAGGAACCTGCGGTCTGAAGTTGATGCAGGGAGCGCGAAACCTTACTGTTTTGTGGAAATAAACGGTTTGAAGTTGGCATCACCTGAAAATATCTACAGCGTAAGCATTCATCATTGTGCAATCAACTAACTACTTCAAGTCCCAAGCCGTACTCTGGTGTTTCTTTTCTCTTGAGGTAGCAACTTCTTATTGTCTGGACATAAGGTTGGTTGAAAAAGGGCTCTTAACTTCTTAAATGAAAGATTTTCAAGTGAAACTAGCTGCAGAAAAGAAGAAAGTCAGCCCTGTGTTCTACTCATTGATGAGCTTGATCTCTTGGTGACCCGAAATCCATCGGTAGATTATTCTAGACTTGATGAACTATAACAATCAATCAGGACTTCCTCATGAAGTGTACTTGCATAAGACGGAAACTTCTGCAAACATTAGGAACTTGAACATAATCCTCGATTATATATCCTCTTTTTTCATGCAGGTGCTCTACAACATCCTCGATTGGCCAACTAAGCCACATTCAAAGTTGATTGTGATAGGTGGAGACCTACGCCTTCTGTAAATTCTCCTCTTTAAAGGGGATGCAACATCATTATTGATGTAGCTCACACCCACTTTCCAATGTAATTTCAGGTATAGCAAATACAATGGATCTTCCTGGGAAGCTGCTCCCTCGCATCTCAAGTCGAATGGGGATACATCGTTTTTGTTTTGGCCCTTACACCTATCAACAACTTTAAGAAATTATATCCAGTCGTCTTAATGGGATTGCTGCTTTTGAGAAACCAGCAATAGAATTTGCTTCACGAAAGGTTTGCCTTATGCTTCTTGAGCATTATCAACTTAAACTTCTTACTTCAATCTGCGAGATTGTTATGAACCTTGGTTTCACCTAAACTATGATCTTAACGTGCAGGTTGCAGCTATTTCAGGAGATGCTTGTCGGGCTTTAGAGATATGTAGGCGAGCGGCTGAGTTTGCAAATTATCGTGCAAAGAAGGAATCGCCTCCTTCTGATTCTGCTACTACAGGTGAAAAAAGTTCCACTGAGTGGTAAAATACCTTTACAAAAACAAGGAAAACAATTGTACATTTTTTCTCTTCCGATTACTACTTTCTTCTGCTAGATTCCTTCATTAATAGATATGTAATATACTTGATCCTCAGGGAATGATCTTGTTGGTATGAGAGACATTGAAGCAGCCATAAAAGAGATGTTCCAAGCCCCTCATATTCAAGTAAGTTTTAAATCATAACGTCATTGTCCTTTAAAATTTCGTTACAAGTAGTAACGTTCCCACAATTCTGCGTTACTTTCTTGGTTAAGCTGAAGCACAAGGGTGGGATTATTTTGTTGTTGGCACATTATTACTAAAGAACAACAACAAACACACTATGTTGTATGTTATGTATGCTCTGCTAATAGAACATAATACCTCAATGTCTCTTGCTTTGGACTAAAGAAAATTAATATATGTAATGTTTAATGAAATGTACAACTTTAGTTATAGGTAGGGATAGGAACATAAATTGCAGGTAGATACTCAAATGAAACTGTAACATAATTGGTTAATAAATTAGCACTTCGAAATTGTAAAAGCTGGACTACCTCAGCTTGCTTGAGTACTTAGTATATCTTTATGCATATGAAAAATATAATATATCTATCTGCTTGATAATTTTCTTGTCATGAAATTATGTATAAGGTAAGGATGGAAAGTATGGCTCATTAAGCAATCAACACAACTATATAATATTTATATGTTTGACTATAAAACAATAAGAGGTTAACACGATAAGATGTATGGAACATGGGGTTGTTGTAAGCTCAAACACATTCATATTGCTTCTTAAGTGTGTTTCCTGTTTCTGTATATCGCCAGAATGTAGTAGCTCGACTGGGGATGAGATAGAAGATTTTCAAAAAGGACGATAGGTATCCGCAGTTGAAGTTGCATGGCGTATATACGGGTACTATTGAATCGGAACAACGATTAGTAACAAAGCACAATTAATCAAATGGACTCTCTTGATTATTGTAGAGGTCCTAGTGTGATATATATAGATGATATAATACAAGAGTTTACATATGATTACAACTCTACAATATCGCAACAACTACATCCTAAACTAACGTACAATAGTTATCCGGATCTAACCTAATATATCCAATACTCCCCTTACAAGCTGAAGGCGGACGCGAAGCAAGCCGAAGCTTGTCCCGAAAGAAGGTAAACCGAGATGTAGATAGCGGTTTAGTAAGTACATCCGCAATTTGATCTTTGGTGGATATAAACTGAATTAGAAGTTCTCGTCGAGCAACCTTTTCACGAACGAAGTGGTAATCAATCTCGATGTGTTTAGTGCGAGCATGGAAGACAGGATTAGCCGCTAAGTAGGTTGCACCAAGGTTGTCACACCAAAGAATCGGAGGCTTGGGGGGAAGTAACCGAAGTTCACCAAGAATCGCCATAGACCAGGATACTTCTGCAACACAATCGGCAAGAGCTTTATATTCTGATTCTGTGGAGGAGCGAGCCACTGTGCGTTGTTTCTTGGATTGCCAGGAAACTAAATTCGAACCTAGATAGACAGCATAGCCACCAGTAGAGCGACGATCATCTGACGAGCCGGCCCAATCTGCATCACTAAACGCCTGAATAGACAAATCAACAGACGGTGAAATAAGCAACCCAAGGTGAAGTGTGGCCTTAACGTATCGAAGAATACGTTTAACCATCAGGAAGTGGTCCGCAGTAGGTGCATGCATGTGCTGACAGACACGGTTAACCGCAAAGGAGATGTCAGGGCGAGTGAGAGTGAGATACTGCAAGGAGCCAACCAATTGGCGATACAGCGTAGCATCAGGGGGCGGATCAGATAGAGGAGCCACGGACGGGGGTAGTAGCCATTGGAGTAGATGTGGGCTTGCAATTGACCATCTGAGCCTTGTCCAAAAGATCAACCATGTACTGACGCTGAGAGAGCAGCAAGCTTCCATCAGATTGTTTGATGGCCTGAATTCCGAGGAAAAAATCAAGGGCACCGAGATCCCGAGTGACAAATCGTGAACTGAGGGCCGCCAGGAACGCATGAATGGCAGCATCATTGTTACCCGTCACCAGGATATCATCAACATAAACAAGCATGACCAAGTGAACACCTGCACGAGAGAAAATGAACAACGAGGTGTCTGCCTTTGACTGCAGAAACCCGTAAGATAACAAAAACTCTTGCAGGCAATGAAACCACACACGCGGAGCTTGTTTGAGACCATAAAGAGATTTATTCAGTTTACATACAAAGTGAGGGTGAGACGAATCAACAAAACCCGGAGGTTGAACCATATAAACTGTGTCGTCAAGAGTACCATGGAGAAAAGCATTTTGTATATCAATTTGACGAACATTCCATTTATATGTAACAGCAATAGACAAAATAATTCGAATAGTAGATGACTTAATTACAGGACTAAAAGTATCAGAAAAATCAATACCTTCCACCTGATGATTGCCTTTCGCCACTAAGCGCGCTCGACGACGCGTAATAGTACCATTAGAGTCCCGCTTGAGCCTAAACACCCATCGACACCCCACAACATTCATTCCCGAGCGAGGAGGAACTAGTGTCCATGTATTAGTACGAACCATTGCATTAATCTCTTCACACATGGCTTGACGCCAAAGGGGACATTTGTTGGCCTGGGTGAAACATGTAGGTTCGGTAGCTAGAAGAGTAACGGCTAGGGCATAGGGATGGGTTTCAAGGCGCTTACGGGATGGTTTAGGATTGGGACGCAGACGCATATGGTGAGGGTGAGGCGGAGAGACAGGAGGCGTGGGAGCAGGCTGCGGTGGGGAACTGGAGGAAGGCGAGGCTGTAGCTGGGCTGCTAGTAGAGGTAGGAGCTTGCTGGTGTGAGGGGCTGGAAGAGGGTGAGGCTGGTGCAGGAGACGGACAGGGGACAGGGGACGGGGCTGGGGCTGGGGACTGGGCTGGGGCAGGGCAGGGGACGTGAGCTGGGCTGGTACAGGAGGCTGACAGGGGACGTGGGCTGGGGGGGAAGACGACATCAGTGGGCAGGGGCTGCTGGGAACAAGAACAGGGAGGGGAGGACGGATAGGGCTGCTAAGACACGAAGGAGAGGCACCGATTATAGGAGGACAGGACGAAGGAGGCGATAGGGAGGGGAAGACCTCTTCAATAAACTTAACAAATTTAGCTATATAGATGCGCCGAGACGCAATATCCATACAACGGTAGCCATTATGAAGAGGACTATAACCCAAGAATATTGACGGAGAAGAGCGAAAAGAGAATTTATGCGAATGATAAGGACGCAAATAAGGGTAACACAAGCAGCCGAAGCTTCGCAGGAACATGTAATCAGGGACACATTTAAATAGAAGCTCATACGGAGAGATGTGTTGATTAGTCACAGTAGGCAATCGATTGATTAGAAACACAGCGGTTTCAAATGCAAAGTGCCAATATGACAAATCAAGATGAGCGTGAGAAAGAAGTGTGAGACCCGTATCTACGATATGTCGATGACGCCGTTCCACACGACCCATTTGTTCGTGAGTGTGTGGGCAGGACACTCGGTGACCAATACCAATTTCGTTAAAAAATTTATGACAAGTGCGATATTCACCGCCCCAATCTGTTTGTAAAGTTTTAATTTTACAGCTAAAGCGACGTTCCACAAGGGCTTGAAATTGTTTAAAAACTTTGAGAACATCAGATTTAACAGTAAGTGGGTAAAACCAGACATAACGCGAATAGTCATCAACAAATATGACGAAGTAGCGAAAACCATCAGAAGATAAGACCGGGGCAGGACCCCAAACATCAGAAAATATAAGCTCAAGTGGGCGAGAGCTGCGTTTATTACTTAAAAATAAAGAGGTCTTAGCAAGCTTGCCCATCGGACAAGCAGTACAGGACTGACTTGAAATAAAACGCGACTTAGGAGCTAATTGTGAAAATAATTGACGACACACCCGATCATGAGGGTGACCTAGCCTATGGTGCCAAACAGGCGACGATACATGACTCGAAAAGCAGACAAATCATTTGAAGACGACACAGCACCACTTGACGCAAACTGATATAGGCCCTGATTACTCGTCCCGGTAAGTAGAGGGAGCTTGGTTACCTGATCCTTAACAACAAAACGATTGGCATGAAACTCAAAGAAGGCATTATTATCTTGACAGAATTTTGAACAGAAAGAAGCGATTTGTGAGCAGACGGAACATGTAAAGCATTATTTAAAGTAAGAGATTTGTGAGATGAAGGAAAAGTAATAGTACCAGTATGTGCAATATTCATATGCTGACCATTGGCAACTTGGAGAGCATCTGAGCCTGGATACGACACGGGATCCTGGAAAGCAGCCAAATTTGGAGTAATGTGATGAGATGCACCGGTATCCGGAAGCCAAGATGAGATGGAACCAGGATAGGAAGAACCAGGAGAGGGATAGGCAGGAGGCTGCGCCATAATCGAGCCGGCAAAATGTGCATTTGGGGCTGTCCGATGTGGACACATGTTGGCAAGATGCATAGTAGACTCACACACATAGCAGCGGGTCTTGGACTGATAGGAGGACGCAGGGGTTGCACTCCTACGGTCCGTGTGAGGGCGACCTGAACCACGAGAAAATCGGCCCCGAGAGGATCGACCGCGGCCACGAGCCATTGAGCCATGATCTCGAGAGGCATATTGAGCCGAGGGTGGTGGAGTAGGAAGCAAACCTTGACTCGACGGAGAGATATCGTGATTCACAAAATCATGAGTAAGTGCATAATTGTGAAGCTCCTCATAAGATATTGGAGTTTCACGAGAATACACCATAGATTTGAGTGAGCGATACTCATCGTTCAAGCCACGCAAAATGTAGATGAGAAACTCCGCTTGGGAGGGTTGCTTGCCAATCGCAGCCAAGCATCGTATGCAGACTTAGCCTTAGTGAGATAGGCCCCAATAGAGAGATTATTTTGCTTGATAGTAATGAGCTGATCTTGCAAGCACAATTGTGTCGAGAAAGACGGATTAGCAAGGGAAGTTTGAAGAGCACTCCAAATAGCATGAGAGGTCTTTTTGCCAACGGCAATGGGTAGAGTTTCTTCCGATAAAGAGGAGATGAGAAGACTCTTAATTAGACTATCTTGTTGGATCCAGAGAGCATACGCGGGATTCGGCACAAAAGTTCCAGTAGATGAAGGAAGAAAGGACGGAGGACAAGGGATAGTCCCGTCAACATAGCCAAAAATTTGATTACCGGTAAGAAAGGGCTCCATTTGAGTCATCCAATGAAGATGATTTGAGTTGGTGAGTTTAATCGAAATATAGTGGTGCGCATGAGTAAGGGGTGTAAGAGGTGGGGTAGGTGGTAGTGGAGGAGATGGGACGTGAGTGGTGGAGGAGATGGATCATAGTAAGGGAAGTTATATGGCGACTGGAGAAGGGACGGGAGGGGGCTGGTTTGGTGCGAGGGGGGATATGGGGGTAGAGACGACGATAAAAAGGTTGGAGAAGGTGCAGCAGGGGGCTGATTTGGTGGTGTGTAGGCTGTGGTATGGTGGTGGATAAGGAGGGCAGGGGCGTGTTTGTAGGGTGAGAGAGAGGTGAGGTCGTGAGTGGTGAAACAGGGAGCATAGGCATGTGAGGTGATGTTGTAAGTGGTGAAGCAGGGAGCAGGGGCTGTGGTATAGTGGTGTGAGGGTTTGAAGTGGGAAGGAGATTATATGAGATGGTGTCGACATAGGGACACTGTGAGATGTGGTGGCAGTATCGATGAAGGAAGAGGCTGCCGCGGAAAAATCGTCTGATACCATATTGAATCGGAACAACGATTAGTAACAAAGCACAATTAATCAAATGGACTCTCTTGATTATTGTAGAGGTCCTAGTGTGATATATATAGATGATATAATACAAGAGTTTACATATGATTACAACTCTACAATATCGCAACAACTACATCCTAAACTAACGTACAATAGTTATCCGGATCTAACCTAATATATCCAATAGGTACCTATAAATATAACTATTTGCCAGTTAGTCCCGAGCAATTTACAATTCTAATTTCGGCCCGGCATTTGCCGGGCCCCTTAAACTAGTTCTGAATATACAATTGACACTTCAATTTTTAGACGTTTTTTTCTCCACCTTTTGGGATATTTTGGAGGATAGTCAATAGAGCTCACGAAATTTGAGATATATTGGGATGTTAAAAGTCATTTGAGGAGCATCGTGT